>BHFT01030138.1:0-32658 GCA_004320025.1 Laticauda laticaudata | reverse complement strand
AAATTAAGATCATATCTGGATAGATTACACCCCACATACAGCCCTGAAAAACCAACAGACTCCTCCAGAAAACACCGCACATTCGACCCAAGAGACCTAATCTATGCTAAAAATCTCATTGGGCACCCACTGTGGGTACCAGCAAAAATAACACAAGTAACAGGACCCCAGTCGTACAGATTAGAAATGGACGATGGAAGAAGCTGGAGAAGAAAGGTAGCATTTATGTAATTCCCCTTTCTCCAAAATAAAATAGAATTATTTATTGGGCAAGTGTGGTTGGACACACAAGGAATTTGTCTTTGTGCAAATGCTCTCAGTGTACATAAAAAAAAAGATACATTTGTCAAGAGTCAAGAATCATAAGGTACAACACTAAATATAGTCATAGGGTACAAATAGGCAATCAAATCATACTAGGAAACAGTCCATATAAATCATAAGGATACAAGCGACAAAATTACAGTCATAAAGTCACAAGTGGGAGGGGATGGGCGATAAGGAGGGATGAGAAGATTAATAGTAACAGTAGTTCAGACTTTGTAAATAGTTGGACAGTGTTGAGGGAATTATTTGTTCTGTAGAGTGATGGCGTTCAGGAAAAAACTGTCCTTGTGTCTAGTTGTTCTGGTGTGCAGTGCCCTATAGTGTCGTTTTGAGGGAAGGAGTTGAATGTTTATGTCCGGGATGTGAGCGGTCTGCAAATATTTTCACAGCCCTCTTTTTAGAGAAGATCATTATCACCACTGTAGAAAATTAGAAGCATAGAGACAAATCCTGTGCTGTGAACCCTTTTCCTGATCTTATCCAGAGGTGGTATTCAGCAGTTTCTGACCAGTTCTGGAGAACCAGTAGCTGATCGGCTGGGTCTTCTTTTGTTGTCTTGCACAGGAGAATGAAGCTGAAAAGCAGGTTAGTGGGATGGGGAGGGAATAGGATTTTGCAGTAACCTTCCCCTGCCACGCCCACCGAGCCATGCCCACAGAACCGGTAGTAAAAAATTTTTTGACTCCCACCACTGATCTTATCCACCCAAAGTTGCAGGCTTCAGCTGAAACCAATCTTGGGATGTCCACATAATATATTTTTCTATATGTGTTTGCGTTATCCATTCCAGAATTCACACTCCCAAATTAGCTACTAATTAATGTTAATTACTGGGAAAATAAGGCACATCAATTATAAAATTAGCCAGACCTGTGCATGCTATCACTCTTTTTCGTTTGATGCACAAATGCCTTCCACAGAGAAAATAAACTTCACAGAGTAAGAACTGCAAAGAAGAAGGAATAATATCAGGTAATCAAAAGTAGGCAAAGGGGAGGGAATACTGTGGATGGAAATGAGGCAAGGTGAAAAGATCCCTGGACAGGAAGTGAAAATAGGAAGTGAAAAGGAAGTGAAAATGAAAAATGAAAACCAACTTTTATTTGGCCATTTTTTAAAAAAAAGGCTTAAATATGTTAGGCAAAGGCTCACTCCCAAGTAACTTATCCTTTGGCAAACTTCAGATGCACCCAGGCCTTTCAGTGGCAAAAAGAATTAAATGATGGATAATCACTAAGAAAGTGTTTTGCTCGCCTAAAGGCCCACACACAACTTTCAATAAATAAACAGAACGAACTGTTGCACTTTCACAGCAGAATTAAAAGTTCTCACTTGGTTATTGGTTTTAGGAATCTCAAACTTAATAGAGTTTCAGTTTTCTTTCCATGGTGATAAAACAATGAAATTCAGTCTGAAGACTGTCAGAGTGACTTACATGAATGTGAGCGATATAGCATAAAAGACAAAGTACCAAGATCATTTTGATTTACTCCAGTGGGCTTGCAAGAGAACAGAGGGGAAAAAATTCTTCAATGACTTATGTGGTTTAACTTAATTCCATTGTATCAGCCTGGCCACAGAAATCTCATTCATGCTTCTATGAAGTGGAAAAATTTTGCATAATAAACCTAGGCATGTTTCTCCTTCATTTCCAAATGAGTTAAAAGAAAGAGAAAAGAGAAAATTTGATAAAGCAGATTTGGTTAGCTTTGTATGAATTATGGGTGCCTCTCTGGATATATATGAGTTTATCTCTTTATACCTCTCCCTGATATATTTTGTATTATTTCTTAACTCAAAAATAATCTTTAAAAATTGCTTAGTGAAGTATTTATTTCTATCATAGCCCAAGACTGTAATCCTATTCTTACTTGAATTTAGAACTAAATTCTTTTAAACTCAGTGGAGTTTTAAGTGACCTATGTGACTCTATAGTAATAGCTAAGCCAAAGCTGTAAAATATGTAGAAGAGAAGAACAAAAGGCCAAAAGTTAACTGTCTGTTTTATCCCAACATTAGTAATCCTAAAGCTTTATGCAGTTGGCAATTTAAAGGAACAGATGTTTCTCCGCAGACAAGATCTTTGTCTCTTCCAGGAAGCAGTGCTAGATAGCATAATGGGCTAGCGTTTAATTTCAGGAGCCTTCACAATTTCATGTTCTTTGTGTTGTTAACTATGACATATGAAATGATAATTAATTAATATACAAAGCATAATTAGCCAAGAGTTTGTACAGGGCTAGAGAGGAGATTTAACTGTAGTCTAAACTGGGAGGCGCAATGGTTCAACAGTTAAAGATGCTGAGCTTGTCAGCTGAAAATCTGATGGCCTGGGTCCGAGACCCAGTGCCACACAATGGGGTGAGCTTCCATTCACCCCTCAGCTCCTGCTCACTTAGCAGTTTAAAAGCATGTAAATGCGAGTAGATAACTTCAGTGGAAGGTAATGGTGTTCCATACACCTCAGTGTATAGCCATGCTGTCCCAACTTCAGCAGCTTTGATGCTGCCTCTCTGCCGCTGGCAAAAAGGGCTTCTCCTGGATCAACCAGGGACTTTGCGATATCCCTGGGATCTACAGGACATGCCCTTCACTATCACTGTCTCTTCGGGATGGTTTAGGTCCATTTGGACTGTCCAGGGGCAAAGATATCAGTTGCACTCTCAGACCTCCAAGATTGCATACAGTATTGTCGCGACGCCAGCTCCTCCCCTCAACTGTAGTAAAAATTTTGTAGATATACAATTCATTTTCATACTCTGTTGGTTGTTCATGCTTAAACAGAAGTGGAAAAATGAAATCTATAATGATACCTGATGCTAGCAAACGCAAAGACACGTAGATTAATACAATGACAAATAGCAATCTTTGTAGTTTTCCTGGATTGTATCCTTCATCTTTTTTAAAAAACAAAGCAAACAAACAAGATTCTACAGCCTGGTTATCTGGCTATGGGTAGAAGCTGACTAAGGTAAGAGAACAGCACAGATGAAATAAGAATCTTTAGGATTTTTTTGGTCAAGATTAGTATCAAAATATGTAAATACAGATTATTTACTTTATATACGTACTTATCTTACACCATCTGTTATTTTCCATTGCCACCCTTGCCACCCTTGCCATTTAGCTGTTTACAGAAAATATCGAGTTCATAGGTCATTATACTTAGACTTAGACTCAGCAGATTTCCTGATTTTCATATTATCATATTAAGCAACTGCTATAATGTCTGCGATATAAGCTGAGGAACTTCTGCTAATTATTAAGAATACTTTTCTGGTAACTTTCCACCCTGCTTCAATAAGGCTATTTTTCAACATCTAAAATCTTGCTACAAAACTACCTGGAGGAGATGTGTGTGTATATATGTATGAATAAATTCATCCCTCTTCACAATCTCCTACGAGATTGGCAGATTGCTAGAGTGTTTTTTTTAAAAAGAACTTTGCAAGTAGAAGCCACTTCACAGCCACTGGAGTTTCAAAATTTTTTAAAGGGCTTTTTGTAGTCTAACCTTGTCTCTTTTATCTGCACCCTCTCTGGGATCATGGTCAATTTCTTTGGGAAGGTGTAAAAGGATGAGCAAATGTCCTGGATCTGCCTGGTTTAACCAATATTTAAAATCTGATGTTTTCACAAAATTCCATCACAAAGAAGTAAACAAAAGAAACAAATCGATCTTTTCATCCTAGGCAAGATCAGCAAGCACAGGTTATATTAATTTGATTTCAGGGTGGGAGATATGGAGTCATGGGATAAATTTATTTCCTTTATAAATCAGAAAGAGTTCAAGCAGAACACAGCACGTTGCCGTGTTTCATTTATGAAACAGCTAAATTGTAGTCATGAAAGTTTAGTGATTGAAGAATACATTTCAGGCCAGGCAGTTTCTTGATTGCAGTTGGAACCAATCTGAATATTGTTTTCTCCCCATTGGTATTTATATAATCAAATCTACATGGTCTGTAAAAAAAAAATTACTGGGAATCTTTTTTTCCTTTCTTAGGCAAAAGACAACTGTTTTGCCTAAAATGGAAACAAAAACTTTAGACAGTAATCTTCAAGTTTTTTGAAATTTGAGGTTTATATTTGTTTCATCTCCTTTTATATTACAATCTTGAAGATCCTGGAAGAAAGAAGGTATGAAAGAGTTAGTTTATGAGAGGCCACATAAGTATGCTTACAAACAGCCTCTTGGAATATGAGCTTTTGTAAGTAGAGGACCATTATTACTATGGCTAGAGAGCTAAAACTTCTAGCTCAGGTATTAATACATTCACAAGTCTCAGTGAACCAAAACTAATCCAAGTTTATCTCTGTGCTGATCTCCCTTTCTAGTCATTTTCCCTGCATTCATCTTCAGCTGATAAAATAGACAAATCTCTTAAATTTCACAGTTAATCCTAATTACTGATTTATTTCTTGCAAAATTCAGCTGAAACCTCCATTCCTGCCTCCCTGTCACTCAAAACATTTTGTCTAAGACAAACCAAATACTATGGTAGGGCTTTGAAATGTTTAAACCATGGTGTCACTCTTTGAAAAGAACTAACAACAGTGCTAACTTTCAGTGAAAGGATGGCATGATTCCACTCAACCTAGATGCTTTACTTTGCCTCACTGGAAAATTTTAAATGCTTTTCAAAAATAATAACCTTACCAGCAGTGTAAGATTGTGTAGTAATCTTACTATAGGAGTAATGAGATGCATGTTACCACACTTATGTTTATTATACAATTAGGACAGTTCCTCATCATCTGATTGTATAAATAACTATTTCTAAATCAGATGATGAGGAACTGTCCTAATTGTATAATAAACATAAGTGCGGTAACATGCATCTCATTACTCCTATTTCCCACATGTTCAAGGATACAAATAAGTCAAAGAGAATTGACATACTTGATTATTAATGTCTTAACTGAAGCTAGAATTGTATTTGCTCAAAATTGGAAAAATGATAACATTCCGATAGAGGAAGAGGTGATTAAGAAAATAATGTAATGTGCAAAAATGAGTATATTAACACTAGCAATTAGAGAGCAAGAAGAAAGAATATTTTAAGATATGGGATTTACTTTACCAATGGTTAGATAAAAAAGTGAAAAATTGAAATACAACTTAATAGTAATAAGATGTTATAAATGATTATTACAGAATTACTTTTAATATGTATTAAAATTGGTAAGAATTGAGATTTGCTCTAAAGGATAATGTGGACTTGAAACTTAAATTTAGTGATAGTGTAATAATAATAATATGATATGAAAAGTTGATTAATGTAATATGAATATAAATTTAAATCTAAGAGGAGATTACATATATTGTGCACAAGAATTATGTACCAATTGACACATTGTACAATTGAAAGATGGTTTTATTTTGTTGTTTTATGTTTGTATTTGTCTATGTTTATTGTTAAAAATAAAAAACTTTTTATAAAAAAAAAGGATACTCATCAGTTGACACTCAGTTCCTGATTTTTGAGTAATCAACAGCAAGCCTATCTTACCTGTATTTAAACTCAGCTTGCTCATCCTCATTTAATCAACCATTTCTTTGGTGTTTAATTATGAAGAGCAATAAAATAGCGTCACAATTATGTATTGGTATAATCTGTTTCAAAACTGCCCATGGCGACTTTTAGCAACATTACACAGAAATAGTCTAACACAGGGGTGTTAGAGACAGGGGATGTCAAATACATCGCTATGTCATGTGGCCTATCGGGACTTTTTCCTCCTTTCACTAAACCGGGCATGGACGTGGTCAGCACGTGATGTATCTGGCCCATGGGCTGTGAGTGTGACAGCCGTGGCCTACTATAAAGATTTATAATCCAAGGGTTTTGGTCAGTGGTGGGATCAAAAAATTTTTACGACTGGTTCTGTTGGCATGGGTTGGTGGGGGTAGCTTAGTGGACATGGCTTGGTGGGCATACTGTAAAAGATACTAAGGATACTGTAAAATCTCCATTCCCTCCTCACTCCAGGGGAGGGATACTATAAAATTTTTATTCCCTCCCCATTCCTGGGGGAAGGTTGTAAAATCGCATTCTCTCCCCAATCCTGGGGGAAGGTTACTGCAAAATCCCATTCCCTACTACCCCACTCACCTGCTTTCCAGCTCTGTTCTCCTGTGCAGGGCAACAAAAGAAGATTCAGCCGATCAGCTGGCACTTGGGAGGCAGACAATAGATGGGGTGGGGCCAGACAGAGGTGATATTTGTTGGTTCTCTGAACTACTCAAATTTCCACTACTGATTCTCCAGAACTGGTCAGAATCTGCTGAATACCACCTTTGGTCCTGGTGTCAAAGCAGTGGTTCCCCTCCAGATTGTCTCGACATCACCTAACAGGGATGACCAGAGTGTCTGTAAATCAGTATTTTCATTATATTTTCTCTTTCAGTCTTCTCCAAATTCCAGAATTTTTAAAAGTTAATAAAAATCAGCCTAGCTTCAAAAGAATAAACGCACACCTCTTACTTTGGAATCAAGTGAACATGTGACTTGGTGCTTGCTTCCATAAAATCTGCCTCTCACTGAAAACTGAAAAAAGGAGAAAGTTTTTGCTTAACCTACTTGTTCCCTGCTGATTTTCCAGAAATATTGGAGTTTGGGGACTTAGTACTGACTTCAATTTTTTTTTCTCACTTCCATCCTTTTTGCCTGCATGTTCTTTCCCCACTCTTCTTCTTCTATGACGTGTGCTCCTTTCTTCTTTTTATCTCAAAAGTAACAGAGTAATTCATCATGCCATATCCAGATCTGATCAGAGCTTCTTCCCCTGTCTGCATTTTTATCTCAAGTCAGGAGGTCTTCTTTCAGGACCATATCCACTGGCTTATTTCAGTTTGCTCTGTAATTCTCACCTCCATCAGTTATTAGCCCACATCACACTATGCATCAGCTCAAGAATGATTATCTAGCCAGAGAAATCAATAATAGAAGCACTATTAATAACACCCCTTATAAAGGAAATGCCAAAATGATTATTATGTTTTGTTATGAATGCAAAACTTTCACAGAGAGGAAAGCATCAGAAACCAATTAGAATTAAATATTTCAGGCAGTATTACTTAGAGTTCATTAATAGTCTGGTGTCAACACCTAAAGCCCCTGTCACACTGCACCAACGGATGGAAAGAGGATGTAAAATGGAGAAAAACACTTACCATCCATTGGTATAATGTGGATGCTTCCGTTCTCTACTTCACTGCCTCCGTGTTTGCTCCCTCTATCCGTTCCAGCAATCGCGATCTATTTTGATGGTTTCATCGCTCAGGAGGGTTTTGTAGCTTCCTCAAACAACTTTGTGAGTTGGAAAATGTATTCCATGCGTCAGTTCTGCATGCTGCTAGGCATATCCGGGGGACATTTCGTTTGCATCCGTTCTCGCATCCGCTACATCCGCTAGGCATCCGTTCGCATTCCACGCAACTCGGCATCTGCTATGACGCAGGAGGAAGCGGAACGGACCGGAACGGACGGGCGAGTGTTAGTAGCACGGACGGAGAAAGATAAATAGCAGATGACAGGCAGTCAAGAAAAGCATTTAAAGTTGGAAAAAAAGGTTCGTGAGGGACCTATCTCGAATATTATCAGATGTCTAGAGGATGGTCTAAGAGCATGCAAAAGGAACAAAGGGGAAACCTATAATTGGCCTATAAAAGGGGGAGCAACTCACCTGCAATCTCACTTCAGACGCAGCAGCCCTGCTTGTGCAGACCTCTGCACCTTCATCTGACTCTTCCTACTTCCATAGCATCAGTCATCTGTCCCCATGGATCGTAACAAACTCCTTTGGTAGCCCACCATCCTTCTGCAACAGTGCGAACATCTACAGCTCTGTGCAACTTACTTACGGAAAGAAAAGGAGGCGGACAAGAGCGTTGGGTCCGAGATGGATCGGGAGAAGAGCAGAGAGTGGACTGTTAACAACGAGCTGATTGTGGAGCTCAGAACGAAGACTCAATGCATTCCCAGAACTTCATAAGGATTGGCCTCACATGTTTGATTGAAGTTGTATCGGAGCGGCTCTGACACCCAGTTGACCAAGCAGATGCACAACTTTCCGCCAGCCTGGGACTGGGCTCAAGAGTGGCACTCACATCGCGCCACCTGCCTCAGGGACCACCTACAGGAGCTGCAGTACGGATTGGAGGTTTTGCCACAAAACCATCAACATTGTGGTCATGAGAGAGTGGTGCTGAAGGAGGATGGAAGAAAGTTGCAGAGCAGTGGTAATCAGAAGTGGAACTTCCCCACACCGTAGGACACAGATGGCAAGCACGTGGCCTTGCAAAAGCCACCCAACAGTGGGTCCACATTTATATTCAACTTACAAGGGCTTTTCAGCATCGCCTCATTCGCCATGGTCGATGCTGACTACAAGTTCATGTAACTCGATGCTTCAGGGCAAACGGCTCATTGTTCAGATGCCCAGGTATACCAACGCCAATGACTCAAAGGAGGGCTGGAAGCACAACCCATCATTGGGGCTATCCCAGATCCCGACCCTGCCAACGACACGCAAATGGTAGGCCCTTACTTGCCTCATTGGGGGATGACGCCTTCTCCCTCAAACTACATATGAGCGTACACTTCCAGTAGTACCTCACCCGTGAAGAGAGGATCTTAACTCAAGGCCTGTCCAGGCAATGGCGGGTGGTGGAGAAGCCCTTGGCATTCCTGCCAAAGGTTCCAGCTACTTCTCACCACCAGCAAGCATCACCACAGAGCTCATGAAGAGCATGTGGGAAGTTGCTAGCATCTGCACAATCTCATGGCACTCCGCCACTGGCGCAAGGCCTTGCAGAAACAGGCATCATGGACCATCACAGCAATGGCTAAGTGGGGAGTATGGCAGCCTGGGGAATGGATGGCAAGGGCAAAACCTGATAGAACCACTGAGGATGTCAAGGCACCCAAAGAGAGCCTCACGGAAGGGAAGAAGCACGCAAACCTCCTGGAGACACTGGTGGCAACTCCCCAGCGGAGCAGTGTGACGTGGCAAGCGACAGATAGAATGATTATAGTATGCTCCTTAGCCTGTCCATCACATTGGATGAGATTGGGCCATGATGTTGGGTGGGCCTACAATGAACAAGGACATTTAATAAAGAGTTTGTATGTTCAGAATGTGTGGATCAATTGCATTAATTAGTTTGATAAAAAGGGCATAGATATGGCAGCTGGGGAGGGTGGACCATACGTCACAGCTTGAGTTGATACTATCATTATCCTCAGATCCCTGCCATCCAGATACCCTCAAGGTACTGCCCCGTATTCTATTCTCCAAATTCCCCACAGCCTATTACCATCCCAAGTATCCTGCACACGTTATCCTTTACCCATCCCAAGATATCCCTGAAAACGCTATCTTACATTCCAAAGTATCCTAATGCGTGACCAAATCCACAGCATGAAGCTTAAACCATTTCTAAAAGTTTCCACCAGACTTTATTAATTAATAAACAAATGGAAGCAAGTGTGTGAGCAAAGATTATATCTTTTTAATCACAAGCTGTAAAAGGAAAAATGACCAAGTCAACGTGTCCAACATAAAGACTACATGTAGCCCACCGTCTCTGGCCATTCTCTTGGTCATGGAGGTGTGCCAGTCTCAGAGGTGAAGGGTCCCAGGTGCTGTGGAGGGTGGCTTGTGCTGAGTGGCTGGTCTGAAAGTGCCACTGGGGTGCCTTGGCCCTGAGGACACAGGTGACGGCTGTGTTGAGGAAGCTCTCGGACCTGGCTCAGCCCTGTGATGTTTGAGAGCTCACTTCCTCCATATTGCCATGTGGTGAGCCTCAGTACCGAGGGACAGATGTTACTGAGGGGAGTTGGCTGTTGGCGTGGAGAGAAGGAGCAGTGTAGTGGGGCTTTCTGGTCTGGCTGAGGTGAGGCACTGGCATTGGGGCATTGGTGGCAGGGGTGGGCTATCCAGTCGTCGGTGCATCATTGGCGTGGGATGCGCATCGGTGGATCAGGTGAAAACGGTTGGCACGGTGTCGCCACTGATGACTTGTGCCTGGACTGGGAAAGGGGCTGCCTGTGCTGCTGCCGGACCTCCTGTAGCAGTAGCCATGGTCGGATGAGGGCCATGTGGGAAGCTTGGAATGGGAAGGCGACACACTGGGGTAGAAGGGCAGCTGGACTTGTGGGAGCACGTGCCTCGGCGATTGTGAGGGTATGTGGAAGCAGCTCGTGATCCTTGGTCTTCAACCACCAGTGTACTGGGGTCCGCCATGTCCGTGAGGGCCATGGTTGACATTACGGTGAGGAAAGGGCTTGAGGTTGGAGGATGAGGAAGTCGGTGTGGACCAGGCTGAGAGAGAGATATTATGCTGCTATGGATGGTGTCCCTGATCTCCAGCGGGACAGTGTGGTCTGCCCTCCTGTCTGGCTCTCTGCCTTTTCTGTGGAGTGTGAGCTGTGGGTGATGGCGGTAGGGCTGTGGTGGACAGTGCCTGTCCTCTCCCACTGCGACAGGGAGTCTCCATGCGCATCTCCACCATGGTTTTGAAAAACACTGTCGCTGGGTTCTCCTCTGTTGGCACGCTCCACAGTAAACCTGCCTGGAGGACAGAACTGAACTCATCGACTGGAAGAAGGATGGCAGCAAGGCTGGCAGGGAGGCGGCAAAGCAAGGCGCAAGGCTGGCAGGAATGGCAGGCAGCTAAGGCAGAGCAGGCAATGGCACAATGACATTCTGCAGAGGTCTTTCCTCTGAATGGTGACACTGCTTCCGAGTGCTTCCCTTTAATTCCGAGGGCATGCACATTACCGCAGGCATCCGCTAGCGCTTCCACTGTGCATCCAACTAGGCTTCCGCTCTGTATCGCTTCACTCGCTGCAGGCGATCCGTTCTGGCATCTGCTGTATCCATTCGCGTCACGTTGCTGAGGTCCCGGAAGCTTGCGACTGTGCCATCGCTTCCATGGCTTTCCACTGAGGCTTCACTCTGCATCGTTTTCATGACGCGTGCGCCTCCCCCTAATCTGTTCTTTCTGTGTATCCATCTGGTTATGCAAATTTTCCTCCCTTTTTGCAGCGGATACAACGGATGGAACGATTTTTCTCGTCTGCTGTGTCCTTAACAACGTTTTTGCACCGTTGCCGTGTGACAGGAGCCTTAGGCTGCTGTTGTGCTGTAGCATTTTAGGGGTAGAGAGTTTCCTAAAAATAATAAAAGTTTGAGTGTTTAAGCAGCAGAGTGTTACAAGATACTTTTAGTCTTCAGCTGGGTTGGCATGATGCCAATCTACTCCATGACTCTTTAATTGTGAATGAAAAGTTCACAAATAATCTTCAATCTTGGTTGTTTTTGAAGAGACAGCTCTTTAACAAAGGAGGGCAAGAGAGGACATCTGTCAGTCTTGTGTCAGTGCTCTCTATAAATGGCCCTGAAACCTCAGTATTATACGTATTGCAAACTTCCATGACACATTTATTTTTCTCAAAAACAAGATTTAAAATGGTACATACCACACTTATTTAAGGTGGAAAAAACCAACCTATGTTTATTTGGTGATGAACATGGTTAATGTCTTCTCTTCTATTTTTCTTCACACAACAGCTTCCTGTGAAGGTGAGTCTAAGCTGAGAGAAGAGTGATGTCCAAGGTCACTCAATGAGTTTTTATGGCTAAGGCAGGACTAGAACTCACAGTCTCCACTGCTAGCCTGGTATCTTAACACTACACCAAATTCGTTCTCTAATTAGCATTACAGAGTTTGTGGTGGCTCAGTGGTTATGCGTACTTGCAGCTCTTCTGCTGATGTCGTGTCGAGAGTTTGCAGTATTCACGGTCTCAGCAGCTCAAGGACTGACTGCACTTCACTCCTTGTAGAAATCAGTAAATGAAGGACCCAGATTGTGGGGAATATTCTGATCTGTAAAATTACAGAGGGGGTAAATCAATAATAAGCAGTATATAATTAAGTGCTATTGTATTTTTTTTTAAAAATAGCTGATCTTTTAATGATACTATGTATACTAATATTCATCCACTTAAAAATACAAACAACAATCCACAACGACAAATGCAACTGGTTAGGATTAGAGATAATAATATCAATGACATAAGAATATTCATTTACACCTCTCTGTAGTTTTCATTCCAAAATGATATTTATCTTAAATTAGCGTATTAATCTGATTTTAAGTTAAGTCAGTTTTAAAAATGTTTGGTGGCTTGTACTCTAGAATTGCTGCTGGAAAAATTAATCAGTTTCAAGTCATGCATCTTAAAGTTGCAAACTTTTTTTAACCCTAAGAAGGTGGCAATGACAAACAGTTCAAAAATCTTGCAAAGAAAAACGTAGAGACTCCATCCAGGGAATGTATGAGACTTGGGAAAAAACTGAACAGAAAAAAAAACAGTATGAGGATAGGTATAGTTATCATTAAGCCCCCAAACATGTTGATAGCTTTGGAAAGTTCTTCGGAGGATGAATGATGATTATTAGACGGAATGCAACCAGTTTTAATGTCAATTTTGATTGTGATTAAAGAATGGAATAGGAGATGAAAGCTTAAAGACAAAATTTTCTGATTTTAACTTTTTAGTTTCCCATCCTAAAACTCAGATACGTCTTTCAAACATGGTGCAAAAGTACACGAAGATAACATTTTGATTTTTTTTGGGCTAGATTTTGAGCATGATTAAAGGCCCAGTCCATGGCCGACAGACGCAAACGCATGATAAGGACAAAGAGACGAGCAAATTTTGAGGTAGTATCGTTGTCATCCTCTTCAAAAAGATGGGCAAAAAATTTCATAAACAGAATGGAAAAGAATGGAAAAGAACGGACATGGTCGTAGTTAGCGGGGGGTAGTTAACGGATGTTCATAAGGAAGCTAGCGGATGAAAGGATGAAGTGAAAGGACAGCCTCTGAAGGGGTTTTGGGGGAGATTTTGAAGCGGACGCATAGAGAAAGGGGCGGATGCATAAGCAATAAAGTGGATGCATCATGGACGCCTAAGAGAAACTAAAAGGATGCGCGCGATTATAGATCGGATGCAAAGCGTTCACTGTGCGCATTGCGGCGAGTATCGAATGGCTATCAGTCTGCAGATATAGAAAGGATGCAGCATGCAGGGGTTCAGCAATACAGGAGAAAGACGTGCTGCAGGATACCATCTTTGCAGACTCACATGGTTCGTACAGTAGGGCAGAAGAAAGTCGTGCCTACTCATTCAAAGCCTGGCAAGGTGAATGAGGCCAGAAACAGCATCAACCATGGTAGTCTGAATCTGCGTGCTGTTAGCTGTGGTTGAACGCAACCTCAAGTGCCCTCAGCTCCTCAAACCGTGCTGCTGAAGGCCCTTGCTGCCTCAAGCGTCCTGAAGGCCTCGAACAATTCCAGAAAGGCCGCTGCCCAAGGCCTGAAGGCCTGCTGGAAGCCTGCCAGAGGGAAGAAGAGGCAGGGAAGGAGAAGGGAGAGAGAGGAAACAGTACAACAGATCTGAGGAGCATGAGGATGAGGTGGGACATGGCTAGGGAGAATGAGTACCTCTGGAGAAAGGGGCACGAGACTGTGAATTGGGTGACACCAAGAAGAAGCAGGTAGCTTGGAGAGACAGAAGCAGGGAGCTGGGAGGTTACCCTGCAGAAAGTACTTCTTTGGATGGTTGGAAAGCATATGCACAACTTGGTATGGCTAAGCTACCCAAAAAGATCAGCAGGGCCTGCTGGTCAAGTCACTGGCCCAGGGAATGTATGTCATGGAAGTGCAGTTTCCTGCTAGGGTGGATCCGCCAACGGAGGAGCAGCCCCTTGAAAACCTCTCCCTCAGACGCCCACAGACAGCCAGTTCCTTCTTCGCCAGGAGCCAGCTACCCTGTCAGGCAGGTGTCTCTCAGAGGGCCCACAGCAGAGACCCCACCACAAATGCACTTCCCATGCCGGCGGACTTAGGAGGTATCCAGTGCGAGGAATACGCCTGCTGTCCACAAAATGGAGGAAGAAGCAGCAGGCCCCAGAGCCGCACCCCCACCCCCACCCCAGCTCATGAGGGCATGCAAGGCAGAGAGGCAGACTGGAGGGCCAGGACCAAGTGTGCTGTTGGAGATGCAGACACAATGAAGCCGAGCAACAGAACTTCTCTCTCAGTTTGGTCCACTGGACAGGAGCAATCCTCGGCCGGAACACCTTCATTCACTCTACGGTGAGCCAGAACCCCTGATGGGACCTGCCCGAGGCCAGCACCAGGTGATGAAGCAGAAGATACAGGCAGCTTCTGCACAAACCTTCAAGGCCACAGCTGAACTGCTCTACCTCGTCCAGGTCTGCTCCTCTACCGGCGATGTCACAGCCTTCTACGGCTTTCAACGCCCCTCATATCAAGGCTACGACTACCAGTGACTATCCCACAGAGAAGCAGAATTCCAAATCAAGCCAGGTTCATCGATGCCAGGATCCAGTCCTCACCCAGCTGCAGACAGCCACGCATACTATTTCTCCACCTTCCTCACCCCACAGCAAGCCTCAATATGGACAATCTGTCATAGTATTGGAGCTGACATCTCAAGTCCTTTCGTAAGGGCCTTCAACCTCCGGGACTGGTCAGCTTCTCAGATGCTTCCTGCAACACACACCACTGTTTGACAGCCCTGGGCCGCCGGCACCCGAATGGTGCTTCAGAATCAGCATCAAGCACAGCCACCTCACCAGTTTCTGCCCGCTTAACAGCTGAGAACATGGAATGATCAGATAGTGACTGAGAATAAGTGTCAGAGACTGAGGTTGTTCTACATTGTTAAGTTTATCTTTGTTTTAAGACACTTACTTGGTTCATTTGCTTATTTAATTACAGTCATAAAGTTACCTAAGAAAGTTTTTCTTTTGCTGAAGACACTTAAGTTTACGTTGGTTATTTTTGTTTACTTAATAAGTGTTGGTGAAAACTTTGAAAATAGTTAAGCCTTTGCATGCTTGGATAGTATAAGGATAGTTGTGTGGGATTTGAGGTAAAACCTCCAGTGCAACATTGTGGACTGTATGGTCCACCATCCCAGTGATCTAATAAGATCTTTCTCCCCTTTTTATAGAAAATTTAGTTGGTTGTCCGCTGCGGGTGGCCTTCTACATTGAGCGTACTAGACATACTGGACAGAATCCTAAATATACAAGATACTCCCAGATTACAAACTTGTTTGTCTTTTTTAATTACTTTATATACGAGATGCAACGTTACATCCTTGTCTATTTTCCACAAAAACATTTGTGTGTAGACATTCTCGGTGATAACCTTTATGATTTCCTCTTCGTTTTCTGTTTTTTTCTCAAGGGCTGCCGAAAAAAGGGCCAAAAGATTGTTGAAGGTGAAAGTTTGAGGGATGGCCCAGAGGATGCAGAGAGGATACAATGACGTTTAGATGGATCGATACGAGACATAGAACGTTTGTTGCCATATATGTGCGGATGTACATCGTACGCGGCAGAAAGTGTCATGCGTTCACAAAGTTTTTGTGGGCAGTCAGAAACTTCTTGCGCGATGAAATTGCAGTGGATGGATGCTCGACGGATAGAGCATATGAAACACGTATGCAGTGAGTACACAACGGATGCATAGCGCTTTCCAACGGATGGCAAGTTTTTTTTAACGTTTTACAATCTCTTTGCATCCATAAGTGCAGTGGGACCGGGCCTTTGAGGCTGGGGGTAAAGGGGGAAATGGAGGCAGTTTGCCATTCATTTGTACAATGGAAGGAAGACCATACACTACAAATTAGTTGTTTTATTGCCAGAATTTGGTGGCTCAGTCTCACCACAGGTAGTCCTCAACTTACGACCAACACTGAGCCCCAAATTTCTACTGCTAAGTGAGACAATTAAGTGAGTTTTGCCCTATTTTAGGACCTCTCTCCATGGTTGTTAAATGAATCAGTGCAGTTGTTAGGTTAAGTGAAACCTGGCTTCCCCATTGACTTTGCTTGTTAGAAGTTCACAAAAGATGATCACATGACCTCAGGACGCAGCGACCATCATAAATATGAGTTACTTGCAAATTTTGATCTGGTGGCCATGGGGATGCTACAACATTCATAAGTGTGAAGAAAGGTCACAATTCACTTTTTTCATTGCTGCTGTAATTTTGAACAGTCACTAAATGTTTTAAATGTATTTTGGGATCCTGTAAAAGTTTTTTTGGGGACTACATATGGCTCATTGTTTGAAAATTTATAATACTGATGCTCAAATTGGCCATGAAATCTTGATCAAGCTACTTTCCTTTCTACTTCCCAGTATATGAAGTTTGAATGAAATAATTTCCACATAATTGTGATAATAGTTTGTCACAGTGGTGTATTAACCATTAAGCAGACTAAGCATGTGCTCAGGGCACCAGGCCCAAAGGGGGCACCACAAAGTTGAGAATATGGCTTTGTTTATATAGTATGTACAAAGGAGTGGACACACCAAGATTTGTCAGTGCTTAGGGCACCAGTGAGCCTTAATCCGCCATTGGTTTATCAGATATGCAACTGGCATCCTTACCTTTTTCTCCTGGGCACAAAATCTGATGGCCATGTTTGGCCTTCATTATATCCTCTGATCTTTAGGCTACCAAGCCAGAAGATTTTTCCGTACTTTCTTTCCTTAAGGATATCTCTGAGGTAAGTAAGAAGCAGATTTTCTGGTCCCATATCCAGCCATAGCACATATTTGAAAAGCCTGAATTCAGTAGGCCTTATTTCATCTTTTCAGGATATTATAAAACTTCCCATGGAGCAGTTCACCATGTCAGTGTTGTATATGGGCTTATTGTAGGAATGTAACGTAGTCCACAGATTATACAGAAAACCTGCTATGAAAAGAGACTGCCCTACAACTCTTCAGTTGGTTTTCTCCTGAGGTGGTTTTCAATATTTCTCTCCATTCGCAGCCAGATGTGAGAATTGTCACTTCTTATTTCACAAAGAATTCAAGGTGCCCTTTAAACAGACCAGTAAAACAGGAGAGGGGGCAGTTGGAAGCACTGGTACCACTTGCTAGCATTTCTGGGGAAAATAATAATTCATAGTTCACTTTTGTAGCGGTTTGAGATTTATGCTAGCTTTTACAAATGCTCACTCTCAGTCTTTTGTGTTTGCTTTGAATGCTGAAATGGCAGCATTCTATAATCCTCATGAAAAAATATGCCTTCAGTCAGCAGGATATTTATTTTTCTGAGCCCTAGATAATGCAGAGGGAGGCAAACGGATGCCATTCAAATGGCTGGATAACAGATGCTAGTTTATTTGTGCAAAAGATTAAAAATTGCTCTCTATTTTGGAGAAAAGTAGCTCCTGTTGTATTTTTCAGCACAGGACAAGAGGCAAAGAATTCCATGAATAGATGCTACTATCTGGATTAATATATCGTTTGAAGAACCTAAGCAATTGCAGTGAATCTTTGTGCCAAATTTTATACTAAGTGCCAGTTCCTGCCCACCACACTTCTAATCAAAGCAGAGGAGATAAAAATGCAAGTTTCTGTGACATTAAGATTTGAGTCTGCAAGATAAGAAAACTACTCTCTATACTACCTCTGTGACGGGAATACTGGCTGATATATTGTCCCCTACTGCTCCTATGCTTTAAAATATATCTAACCCAGCAAGAAGCTTATTGTTTTACTTAATTCATTCACTCATTCATTACAGCAGTCCTTGACTTACAAGTAACACAACTGTATGATTGACTTAACAGCTACAGTGATTTACTTAACAACTGAGGCAAGAAAGGTTCTAAAATGGGGCAAAATTCAAATAAATGTCTCACTTAACAACAAAAATGTTGGGTCCAGTTGTGGTCCTAAAATGAGGACTACCTACAATTTATCATATTTATATAGCCACCTATCTCACAAATAAATGGACAGCATACACCAACGCTAAAATTAAATATTGATATTATTATCAAAACTTTATTTTTTATTTTTATAGCTTTAAAGAGAAGGTCAAGTGTTAATTCCTCAGGCCAGATCTTGAGAGACTTCTAGAAAGATAAAAGGGATACAACCAGCCTCAATTTGTGAGGGGAGGGGAGGAATGTTCCATTAAATAAGGGCCACAGCAGAAAAACAATTGCCACCTAGGAGCCACACGTGAAACTCCTTAGCTGAGAGGACCTGCAGCATGCTGTCTCTGCTGGATCTAGTGGAACAGCAAATGTAATCAGGAGAGGCAGTCCCTCAGATAATCCATTCCCATGACATGTAAGGCTTTAAAGGTTAAAACTAGCACTTTGAATTAGACCTGGAAAAGACTGATAACCAGTGCAGTCCCTGGAGCTGTTATGAAAAGAAGCATGCTTAACTGCCCGTGTTGCTGCATTTTGCAGCAATTGAAGCTTCTGGATGCTCTTCAGTGCCATCTCCATGTAGAGCACATTACAATAGTCCAGCAGAGAGGTGACCAGGACATGAGTGACCATGAATAGAGCCTCTTGATCGAGGAACAGGTTCAAATGATGCACAATACAAAGTTGAGTAAAAGTGGGTCAGTGGCTAAGATGCTGAGTTCGTTGATCAGAAAGGCGGCAAGTTTGATGGTACGCATCCCTAGCACTGCGTAATGGAGTGGGCTCCCATATCTTGTCCCAGCTTCTGCCAACCTAGCAGTTCAAAAGCAAGTAAAATGCAAGTAGAAAAATAGGAACCACTTTGGTGGGAAGGTAACAGCATTCCGTGAACCTTCGGCATTTAGTCATGCCAGCCACATGACCACAGAGACATCTTCAAACAGTGCTGGCTCTTTGGCTTTGTAATGGAGATGAGCACCACCCTCTGGAGCTGGAAATGACTAGCACATATTTACCTTTTACTACAGAAATTCCACACTTTATAGGGAATAACACCCCCATAAGTACCATGTTATAATGAATATATTCTTATAAATAATTGTATCAATTATGGATTGTTCTATTTAATAAAGCAATTACTTTCATATCTTCCTTAAACATCTAACTGAACTTCAGATATTCTCATAAAATCTATGTAGATTACTCACCAACCTTTAATACTTGTTTTTTATCTCCCCCACTCCAAGGGACTAGCATTAGGCAGAAGTTGACTTCCTTCATTTAGAGTTGGAGGTACAGAAAACTGTTACATATAATTTGAAGGTTGAAAATTAGTTGTGCCACATCAAGCAAAAAAAGGTTAACCTCATTGATTGAGAAGCAGCTGGAGATTCTGTAGAGTCAGAGTAATTGTGAATTAGCAGAGAAGAAATGTTGGGTTGAGAGATGATTGCAGACCATGAAGTTTAGAATTTAGATAAGATTTGCCCAGTCTTGAAAGGAAAAAAATGGAAAGAAAATGGAATTGCTAGGAGTTCAGGAAATTAACTATCAGAATCTGGAAATGAAGAAAGATAAGAGAGAAACAATTCTGTTAAACATCTAAAACAATGACAAATCACTTCTGTATTGTTAAGAAAACTACAGTACATGGACACACCTAACTAGTCACTAGGAGTTAAACTTAACAAAGGAATCTTTGTTTTTACAACAAGAAACCTTAAAACAGTCTACTATAATTATACGGAGAAGTATCTCAATAGTAGTAATGCACATTAATTTTGATTGTGGCTTATCTGCTTATTTAATCAGTGATGTCATCAAAGTAAACAAAGCCCAGGTGATGCAGATGTCACCAGGTCATGAACATAATCAAATGAATTTATTTATTATCTCCTACATTTATTATTTTTATAAATAATTCAAGACTGTGAACATATCCAACAGATCTTTGTCCTTTCCCCTACCACTTACATCAACCTTTTGAGGTGGATTGGGCTGAGATAAACTAACTGGCTCAAGGTCACCCAGGTGGCTTTCATGGCAAATGTAGAACTGGAACTCTTGGTCTCATGCTTTCTAGCCTGGTGCTTTCACCATTAGACCAGAGGCCAGGATTTCTCCTGCATATGATGTGTTTAACCTAATCCCATCAAGAAAAGATGTAGAAAAGAAAAGAAAAGATGAGTAATTAGCTTAACCCAAACCTAGCCATATGAGCCAACAGTGCGTGGCAGAAGCCAAAAAAGCCAATGCAATCATATGCTGCATTAATAGAGGGATAGAATCAAGATCAAGTGAAGAATTAATACCATTTGCAAAACCTTAGTCCAACCACACTTGGAATACTGCATCCATTTTGGTTACCACAATATAAAAAAAGATGTTGAGACTCTGGAAAAAGTGCAAATAACAGCAACAAAGATAATTAGGAGGCTGGAGAATAAAGCATATGACAAACAGTTGCAGGAAATGAGTATGTCTAGTCTAATGAAAAGAAGGACTAGGAGAGATATGGTAGCAGTGTTCCAATATCTCAGGGGCTGTCACAAAGAAGAGGTGGGCAAACTATTTTCCAAAGTACCAGAAGGCAAGACAAGAATGAATGGAATGAATGGAAACTAATCAAGTAATCAAGAAAAGAAGCAACCTAATTTCCTAATGGTGAGAACAGTCAACCAGTGGAATGGCTTGCCTTCAGAAATTGTGAATGCCCCATCCTTGGAGGCTTTCAAGAAGAGGCTGGACAGCCACTTGTCTGAAATGGTACACTATAGACTCTCTTGCTTGTGCAGGGAGTTGGACTAGATGACATCCAATTCTATGTTCTATGTTCTAACCCAGATGACATCCAATTCTATGTTCTATGTTCTAACCCAGCAGTGGGATCCTACCTGTTCCACTACCAGTTCATTGACTGCACAAGATGAGAGGATAAAGAAGAGAAAAGCGCAGGGGCGGGTGGAAGGGTCAATCCTGTGCCTTTCTCTTCTTTCTCCTCTCAGCTGATCATGAGAGGCTTTGTTTTTTATTATTGTTCGAGAGAACTGGTCCAAACCAGTAGCATACCACCATTGTTCTAACTCCTAATCCTATGGGGATTCAAATTAAAACCATGTAAAGTGAATAATTAACAGAACCCCAGGTTGCATTTTATTTGGGAAGCAAACCTATTTGTGCCTTGTGAAATAAATAATGGCCTAATGATCCTTTGAAATTTTTTTTGTGGAGTTTTAAAATCAGCACCTTAAATGTAGGAAAAGGAGATCCGAAAGTGCAGTCAAATGGAACATGGGATGCAGGCTTCAGGGTGAGAAAAGTTATAATGGATTTAATTGCCAAATTGCTCTCTGGGACAATCATCAATTTGAGTTTGGAAAAGTGTATTTGTAAATATTTGCTCAACTTATCTGTTTGTAAACAGGAAAATTGCACATACACCAAAAGACATACTCTCTGTCAATTTCTCCCAAATCAGAGAAAGAAAGAAAATAATTCATTTCCACAAAGCTGTTTTCTCACAAGTTTATTACTGTCATTTCATGAAGCTGGAATGACAACATCCCCTACTTAGTGCCATACAGTCTGTACACCACATAAAAACTTATCTTAAAGCACACATCTGATTGTGGTTTTTTCCATTGTTATCAAAGTAAAAAGCATAAAGATGGAAAAACAATGAGATGATTATGTGCTGTAGTTTACAAAGGGTTGTCTCCTAGGAGACATTCCCTGATTGATAGCAACCCATACTTGAGTTATGAACCCCCAGATCATCTTATACTCAGAGTACTTCTCTAGAAGGACAGATAGCTTTGGTTGTGGGTGGTTCAATCACTAGGCATGTCGCTTAAATTGAAATGAAGGTTGCAGACAATGCACTGTCTAGACAATTTAAGGGGAACTTATCAAATTTGCAGATGACACTAAGCTGGTGGGAATAGTCCACAGCCCAGAAGATAACTTCAAGAGCCAAACAGATCTTGACAGACTTGAACACTGGGTCCTATCTAAAGGCCCTGTCATACTGGCCAACGGATGCAAAACGTTTGTAAAAAGGACACAGCGGATGAGAAAAATGTTCCATCTGTTGTTATCCACTCTCAAAAGGGGTGAAAAATTTGCATAACCAGAGCGGATAACACGGAAAGGAACAGACGCGGGAGGACGCAGGGCGGATGGAAAACGGAGCAGAGTGGAAGCCTAGCGGATGGGAGTGGATGAGAGCGGATGGCACATCGCTAGGCTTCCGGGGGACCTCAGCAAAGCAGCGCAGAATGGATACACCGGGTGCAGAGCGGATGTGGAACGGATGAAACGGATGCACAGTGGATGGCACAACGATGAAAGCGGATGCAGAAGCGGAAGCCTAGTGGATGCACAGCGGAAGCCTAGTGGATGCCTGGCGTTAATTGCGCATGTGGGGGGATTATTGGCTCAGCCCCGCGGATATAAAGGGAAGCAGCCTGGGAAGCAGGTCACCATTCAGAGGAAAGACCTGCTGCCAGACGCATTGATTGCCTTGCCTGCCTGCCTTGCTCCCTGCCATCCTAGCAGCCTTGGTGCCCTGCCTGCATGCAAGCCTTGCTGCCTGCCTTGGTGCATGCCGCCCTGCCAAGCTTTGGCTTGCCTGCCTGCCTGCCAGCCTTCCTGCCTGCCAGCCTTGGTGCCTGCCTGCCAGCCTTTCCTGCCAGCCTCCCTGCCAGCCAGCAACCCCACAAACATGGGGAAAAAGAGGAAGCCTCAGCCATCTGTGCGCAGCCTGCAAGAAGGACAAGGCCACCCTCCCACCCCCTGGCCCTCACTCTGCTTCTGCTGGGGCTTCTGTAGCACGGGCTCGCTCTTCTGTGCTGGGGGTTCTGCTGCTTCTGTTTCTGGAGAGCTGATGATGCTGCTTCTGGCGTGGTGCTTCTGCTCGTGCTTACTCTTGCTGAGGCTGTTTCTGGCGGTGGTGCTTCTGCTGGTGCTTACTCTGCTGAGGCTGCTCCTGGCGGTGGTGCTTCTGCTGGTGCTTACTCTGCTGAAGCTGCTCCTCGTCCTGCTGGGCTTTGCTCGTCCTGCTCGTGCTCCTGGACTTGCTCATCCTGCTCGTACTGCTCATGCTCCTGGCTTGCTCGTCCTGCTTGTCCTGCGGCCTGCTCGTGCTCCTGTCCTGCTTGTGCTCCTGGTCCTGCTCGTGCTCCTGTCCTGCTCGTGCTCCTTGGTCATGCTTGTGCGGGCTGCTTCTGCTGCTGCTGCTGCTGATCATGATGATGATCCTGCTGGTGCTGCTGCTGCGTGCTGATGATGATCCTGTTGCTGCTGCTGCTGCTGCTTCGTGTGGTGGTGGTGTGGAGGAGCAGCTCCTACAAACTGGAAGCCCCTCTGATGAGGGCCCATCTGGTCCTGGCAAAGGGAGGAAGAGGCATATGCGGGAACGGAGAAGGAGGCAACACTACATTGAGGAGGACAGAGGATGAGGTGCTGGAGTGGCTGAGAGAGAATGACTATCTGTGGCGTAAGGGACACCGGCTGTACAGGAACCCAAAAGGAAGCAGGCTGCTTGGAGAGAGAAGGCGGAGAGCCTGGGCTACACATCGGAGGTGCTCCTCGGCTGGTGGAAAACATATGCACACCTGCGTAGTGGGAAGCTGCACCTCAAGAAATCTGGCCAGACATGGTTAAGCTGACAGACAGAGAGACCTATGTCATGGCCAGGTCAGCTTCTGGAGGGTGAGATCCACCACCGAGGAGCAGCAGCAGCAGCCCCTCTCACGACCCTCTCTCTCCAGCAGCCTGCTGAGAGCCAGTCCTCTTCCGGCTGAGAGTCAGTTCCTGTCTCCAGGCAGGTTACTGTGGAGCGTGCCACGGAGGAGAACCCCGCGACGGTGTTTTAACCATGGTGAGTGCGTGGAGGACTCCCTGTGCAGTGGGAGAAAGGCGACGGCACTTCCACCACAGCCCTACCCGCATCCCACACAGCTCCAACTCCACAGAAAGGCAGAGAGCCAGACAGGAGGGCAGAGCCACACTGTCCCGCTGGAGATCAGGGACACCATCCATAGCAGCATAGATCTCCTCTCTCAGCTGGTCCACACCGACTCCTCATCCTCCAACCGCAAGCCCTGCTCACCTATGTCAACCAGAACCCTCACGGACATGGCGGAACCCCAGTACCTGGTGGTGAAAGGACCGGATCACGGAGCTGCTTCACAACCCTCCAGACCCAGAGGCACTTGCTCCCACCCAAGTCCAGGTCTGCTCCTCTACCCCAGGTGAGTCCCTCCCATTCCAAGGCTTCCCACAGGCCCTCAGCCGACCAGGGCTATGGCTACAGAGGTCCAGCAGCACAGACAGCAGCCCTTCCCAGTCCAGGCACAGAGTCATTCGGGCGACACCGTTGCCACCGGTTTCACTGATGCCACCGATGCCACCCACGCCAATGATGCCACCGATACAGCGATGCCACCCATGCCACGATGCCGCCAATGCCAGTCCTCACCCAGCCTACAGACCAGACAGCCCCACTACACTGCTCCTTCCTCCACCCCACAGCCAAGCCCGACCTCAGTACATCTGTCCTCGTACTGAGGCTGAACACGACATGGCATGGAGGAAGGAGCTCTCAACATCACGGGGCTGAGCCAGCTGTCCGAGAGCTTCCTCAACACACCGTCACCTGTTGTCCTCTCAGGGCCAGGCACCCCAGTGGCACTTCAGACCAGCACTCCAGCAGCAGCCACCTCCACAGCACCTGACCCTTCACCTCTGAGACTGGGCACACCTCCAGTACCAAGAGGAGTGCCAGAGACAGGTTGGTTACATGGTAGTCTTTATTTGGACACTTGACTTGTGGTCATTTTTCTTTTACAGCTTGTGATTAATAAAGTTTATCTTTGCTTCACACACTTGCTTCATTATTTATTTTTAATAAAGTCTTGGTGGAAACTTTTAGAAAGGTTTAAGCCTTTGCATGCTTGTGGGATGTGTAAGGATAGCACTGGATGTCAGGATACCTTTGAATGGGTAAAGGAGGGAATAGGCAGTTGGGATGGTCAGGGATATCTTTGGATGGGTAAGGATAACAGTGGAATGGGCAGGGATAACTTGGATGGGTAATAGCTGTGGGATGGGCAGGGATACCTTTGGGATGGATAAGGATAGCAGTGGGATGGGCAGGGATACCTTTGGGATGGGTAATAGCTGTGGATGGGCAGGGATACCTTTGGGATGGTAATAACTGTGGATAGATAAACCTCCAGTGCAAGCATAGTGGGACTGTATGTCCACCCTCCCAGGTGCCACACCTATGCCCTATTATCAATACTAATGTAAGCATTGATCCACACATTTGAACAAAACACAACTCTTTATTAAATGCCCTGTTCATTGTAGGCCACCCAACATACATGGCCCAATCTCATCCGTGTGATGAGACAGGCTCAAGGAAGCATCTATTAATCATCTATCGTCCTGTCTTGCCACTCCACTGCTCCAGCTGGGGAGTTGCACCAGTGTCTCAGGAGGTGCGTTGCTTCTTCCCTTCACGTGAGGCTCTCTTGGGGCCTTGTACATCCTCAGTGTCTATCAGGTTTCGCCCTTGCCTCCATCCCCAGGCTCCATATCCCCATTGCATTGCTGGAGGTCCATAAGCCTGTTCTGCAAGACTGGTGGCGGGTGCGCATGAGATTGTTCAGGATGCAGCAAGCTTCCACGATGCTCTTCATGGTCTGTGGGTGATGCTTGCTGGTGGTGAGAAGTACTGGAACCTGTTGGCCAGGATGCCAAGGCTTTCTCCACCACCCGCCTTGCCCTGGACAGCCTGTAGTTGAAGATCCTCTCTTCACGGGTTGAGGAGTCTGGAAGTGTAGGGCCTTCATAAGGTAGGTTCTGAGGGAGAAGGCGTCATCCCCCATGATCAAGTAGGGCACATTTTGCGTGTCGTTGGGCAGGGGGTCTGGATCTGGAAGCCCATGATGAGGTTGCATTCCAGCCCTCCTTGAGGTCACTGGCGTTGTATACCTGGGCATCTGAACATGAGCCGTTGCCTGAAGCATCGATGTACATGAACTGTAGTCAGCATCGACCATGGCGAAGAGGACGATGCTGAAGAAGCCCTTGTAGTTGAAATAAGTGGACCCTGACTTGGCTGGAGCTTTGCAGGCACGTGCTCTGCCATCTATGGCTCCAACGGTGTGAGGGAAGTTCCACTTCTGATACCACTGCTCTGCAACTTCTTCCATCTTCTTCAGTGAGGGGCACTGGAGGAGCTCCTCCAAGTATTCTTCGATGATGGCCTGCAACCACTTCTCTGACCACAATGCTGATGGGTGTTGTGTGGCACCCCCGGCCGTACTGCATGCTCCTGTAGGTGGTCCTGAGGCCAGGTGGCGCAGAGTGAGTGCCACCTTGAGCCCAGGTTCCAGGCTGGGCCGGAAGGGTGTCTCTGCTTGGTCAACCTGCGTGTCAGCCACTGCACAACTTTGTGAAACATGGCTGGAGGCATCCTCATGAAGTTCTGGAATGCATGAATGTCTTCGTTCCTGAGCTCCACCATCAGCTTGTGTACAGTCGCTACTCTGCTCTTCTCCCTTATCCACTCGGACCCAGACACTTCTTGGGCCGCCTCGTTTCTTCCCGTAGTAGAGTTCACAGAGCCTGTAGATGGCTTCGCACTGTGCAGAAGGATGGTGGCTAGCCAAAAGGATTTGTTACGATCCATGGTGGACATGACTGGTGCTGTGGAAGAGCAAGAGCCAGATGAAGGCTGCAGAGGTCTGCACAGCAGGGTGCTTTTCTGAAAGCAAGATCTCAGGTGAGTTGCTCCCCTTGTTATAGGCAATATAATTTTCCCCTATGTTCCTTTTGCATCCTCTAGGCATCCTCTAGACATCCTTAATATCCGAGATAGGTCCCCTCTGCGAACGTTTTTTCCATTTTAAATGCTTTCTTTTGCGTGCTGCATCCGCTTTCATCCTTTCTCCGTCTGTGCTACTAACGCTGTGCATCTGTTCCGTGTCCGTTCGCTTCCTCCCTGCGTCCGAGCGATGCGAGTTGCGCAGATGCGCAGCAGATGCCTATCGGATATAGCGGATGCATAATGATGCATAACAGATGTCCCCCATATGCCTAGCGGATGCAGAACGGTTGCATTGGATACATTTTTCGCCTCAAAGTTTTGAGCAGCTCAAAATTCCTCTGAGTGGATGAAACGTCAATAGATGGATGCTGGATGGATATAGAGGAAGCAAAACGGAGGCAGTGAGTATAGAACGGAAGCATCGCGTTAACCAACGGATGGCAAGTGTTTTTCTCCATTTTACATCCTCTTTCCATCCATTGGTGCAGTGTGACAGGGGCTTAACAAAATGAAATTCAACATAGATAAAAATAAGGTGTTACATTTAGGCAAGAAAAAACAACAGTATAGGCATAGATGAGGTGAAATTTGGCTCCTACAAAGATGAAAGGATCAAACTGTTTTCCAAAGCACCAAATGGCAAGATAAAGAACAATGCTTGGAAACTAACCAGAGTTAATAGTTAATGGAAAATAAGGAGAAAAGTAACCCTAGAACTAAGGAGAAATTTCCTCATGGTAACAACAATGAACCAATGGAATAGCTTTCGTTCAGAAGTGCTCCATCAATGGAGGCTTTCAAAAAGAGACCAAACAATCATTTGTCTGAAATTGTATGGGGTCTCCTGATCAATCATAGTGTTGGACTAGAAGACCTCAAAAGTCTCTTCCAACTATTATTGTATGTCCTATGTCCTAAGGTGTAGAACAGTGCAGGGAAGCAGACAGTAGCCATGGTAATGCTGCCAGTATTGGGAATGGTGGTCTGGTATTCCTGGAAGTCAATTTATGAGATTAGATAGATTCAATTTCAAGACTGATAAGATAATGGGCTCAGAAATGCTACCAGTTCAATGCTCAAGGCAAACGTAGTCAAAATTGGGGATCTCATTATGTGGTGCTAGGTGGAGACAGTTGTGACAGATTTAGATTTGCTAATCATGGAGGTATTTTGGGGGGGATAATCTGAATCTGTACATGGCACACCAGGCCTACTTGCCCAAAATAAACCTGATATTTAGTATGAAACACATTGCCATGTGTTGCAACTATTCCCTGAAGGAAAGATGACAGATGTTGAACAACTTCAAGCTTGCTTGGGTGTAGAAAAGAAAGAAAATAAAACATTGGAAATCAATTGGTCAGAAGCAAAGGGAGCATGAAAAAGTCTTACAGCAATAATATTTTTAAAAGGAAATGGTGTAAAGTTATTTCTATGACAATGAAAAATGTTGTCATGTCAAAATGGGGGAATTTGAGTTCTTGATCCTAATCTTAAACATAGAGTGGGAACAGACACCTGATGGAATAGAGACAATAAGTAGGATAACATCATTCTTTGATACAAACTTTATATAAAGGACAGGAAAATGTGGTGTGGAGAAGGTGTTAATTATTTGCATCTGCCTTTACTATAGAAAATATATGGCAGGCACCAGTGCTGTATCGTCTTTCTTAGGGAAGCAATCAGAAAAAAACATTATTTAAGGTTAGTAAGATAAGATATGATAGGATGGGGTGTTAAGCTGGAGGCCTGTAGGCCAGATGCATCAGGTGCAGGCCACACCTATCCCAGCTCCACAAATGGGAAAAACATTGCAAAATGTCATGTGACGGCAACATGACATGGCTAGTTTGACACCCGTGTTGTAGGAAGTCTTGAAAAACTTGAAAGTTCTGATGGCATCTACTTGAGATTCTTGGGTAGTCCATTAGTCCTTAAAGAACTAAAATATAAAACCTGAATTTAATCACTGTGACATCAGGTTTTACAAAGGGATCCAGGAAAGTACTAAGAACTTGGTCACTCTGGGATATTCTGGGATATGTGCAAAAGTAGTAGTAGTAATAGTAGTAGCAGTAGTCGTAATAATAATATGAAAATAAAATAATAAAAGAAAGTATAAATAAAAGACCATAAAATAGAAAATATGATAGAAAATGAAAAAGTTAAATTGCTCTGGGACTTCAGAATCTATACAGACAGGCACCTGCCATATAACACCCTGAACTTAACAGTTGTCGGTAAGAAAGGCAAAAAAGTCTGGATAGTGGATGTGGCAGTGCCTGGAGACAGCAAAATAGAAGAGAAAGAACTGGAGAAGATAACAAAATACAGAGACCTATAAATAGAAATAGAATGACTCTGGCAAAGGCAAGCAAGGGTAGTACCAATAGTGATAGGTACCTTGGGTGCAGTCTCAAAATAACTGGAGCACCACTTGAACACCATAGGCATTGACAAATTTGCCATCAGTCAATTGCAGAAGGCAGCTTTACTTGGAAACAGCTTCTTCTGTGGCAATATCTGTATACCATTAAACATCCAGATTTGCCAGGACTCAATAGGTAGCAAAAAATACCAAACTCAGCTGAACTGTGCAAAATAATAGTTTAGATAGATAGATAGATAGATAGATAGATAGATAGATAGATAGATGGATGGATGGATGGATGGATGGATGGATGATGGATGGATGATGATAATATAGATGTGGATCTTTGGTTATTCGGGTTTTTCCCATGTAAAATTGAAGGTATCTTGACAACGTTTCAACGAAATCTCATTTGTCGTCTTCAGGCTTGTGTCTTGGCTTTGTGATTCTCGGAGTAATGGTGAGCTTGCAGCTGCTTCTTCCTTTTAGCTGCTAGTGGGGGTGTGACTTGATTGGTGGGGGATTGGCTGGTTCTGATTGGCGTGTTGTGTGTTCTCATTGGTTTGGGTGTGTGTTATGATGCTGGGGGTGTGTTCTGTTCAGGTGGGGGCTTGGTTGTGTTCAGGTCGTCTTAGTTGCTGGGGATTTGAGCTGGTGAGCTGTGTCCTGTTGTTTGGCTTCGCATTCGTTGGTCCTACCACATCTTCATGGTGGGATCGTTCGCTTCATGTATGGATCGGAGGGTTTTGAAGTGGGTAGTGATGCAGCTGTGATATGGCTTCTGGTCCGTGGTCATGTCTCATCATCTGTGTGGGTGTGAGTCTGTTTTCTATGTGGAGAAATGATGGTAGCATCTTGTGTGGCCCTTGTTGGTGTGGGTCTGGTGTCATTCTTCATGTTAGGTACTCATTGTAGTGAGGGCGGCGGTTTCAAATGGCGGTAGGTGGAGTATCATCTCGTTTATTCATGCTGTGTGGGCGTTTCCTATCTCTATGGCTTCTCTGATTATTCTGTTGCTGAAGTGTTCGTTTTTGGCGATAAGTCCTGGTATTTTTAAGTTATGTCATATCCTGTGGCTTTTGAGGTGTTGGACCAGGGAAAGAGGTTGGTTCTTCTTTTTTGATTGAGTTCTTGTGTTCTTCAATGCGTGCACTTATTCTTCTGTTAGTTTGTCCAATGTATGTGGTGGGGTAGGCGGTGCAAGGGATTTCGTATACTCCTTGGTTTTCTAACTCGATTTTGTCCTTTTGGGTGTTCTTAGGATGGTGGATATTTTTTCTGTTTGTGCAGAATGATGTTTAATGTTGTTTTTTGGAGGATTTGCTGATTTTTTGTCTGTAGTGCCTTTTATATATGGGAGGAGGGCTTTGCCGTTCTCTTGTTCTCTGTCTTGGATTTTGGTTGGGGTTTGTTCGGGTATTTTCCCACGTCATTAGAGTTGTGCTTTTAAAGTTGTAGCAACATTTTGGCAGAATCTCATCTGCCATCATCAGGTTTCTCTATTGTGTTCTGTATAGCATACAGAAGCCTGATGAATGGCAGATGAGATTCTGCTGAAACATTGCTACAACTTTAAAAGCACAACTATAATGATGTGGGAAAATACCCAGACAAAGCTGAATACCATACATATAAATACCCGTCAAAACTTAAGAATATGTATATAGATAGATGACAGATAGATAGATAGATAGATAGATAGATAGATAGATAGATAGATAGATGCAGGTTTTGGCATGTTCAGGTTTTTTCCCATGTAAAATTGAGAGTATCTTGGCGACGTTTCGATGAGGTCCCACTCACCATCTTCAGGCTGATGCTTTCGGCTTCACTCGCACAAGCATGAAGCCAAAAGCACCAGCCTAAAGATGGCGAGTGGGACCTCATCAAAACATCACCAAGATACTCTCAATCTTACACGGGAAAAGACCCAAACACACCAAAACCTGCATACCTGTACCCATGAAAATCTATGAAAGAAAAGCAGCATAGTTTTATAAAAGTAAACCCTGCCTTACCAACCTTAGTTTTTCTGAGTCTCAGTTGACACATGGATAGAGATGATTGTGTTGGTACTGTACATAGGTAATCCTTGACTTATGACCATAATTGAATCCTAAATTTCTGTTGCTAAGTGAGTTTTTATGACTTTTTTTGCCCCAGTTGTTAAGTAAATCTTTGCAGGTGTTAAGTCAGCACAGTTGTTCAGTGAATCTGACTTCCCCATTGACTTTGCTTGTCAGAAGATTGCAAAAGTGGGGGTCACTTGTCCTTGGGACACTTTAACTGTCATAAATACGAGTCTGCATCTGATCCCGTGACGATGGGGATCCTGCACCAGTCATGTGTGAAAAATGGTCCTCACTTTTTTTCAGTGCCATTGTAACTTCAAACAGTCACTAAATGAACTGTTGTAAGTTGAAGTACTACCCGTACTTTGATTTTCAGAAGGCCTTTGATAATATTCCTCATCAAAGTTCGTGAATACAGTTTACAGTTGTGGTAGATTAGTCCTTTACAATTGTGGTAGATTAGTCCTTTTAAAGATTGCTAATTGTTTTAAAATCAGAAAATAAAAATTAATCAGAAATACCTCAATGGAGCTAAATGCAAAGTGGGAAACAGATCAACCCCCAAAAATGAAAATGTACTATTTGTTTTCAAATTATCTGAATAAGAGGCGAGATGTGTGCAAGATAAATTTGCAAATGATAGCAAAAAAATGAATGGTTGTGAAAAACAAAAATTATTGTAAAGATTTTGAAAAGGACATCTTTATATTGGGAGCATGGTCAACTAAATAACCAATGAGGTTCAATGCAAGTAAGTGTAAAGTGATGTCTATTGCTACAAAATAAACCAAAATAAACCAAACCAAAGATGCTTTTTTTTTCCTCCAAGAGACAACTGGATTTTCTGGATTTTCTTCAGAGGAACCTGAAGAAACTTCTTGGATGAGAAAGAAAACATCAACAAAGGAAAAAAAAACAAACCCCAGAAAGTCCACTTGCCTCTTGAAAAAAAAAAGAACTTTTTAGGGCAACCATGACCTGGATGACTGAGAATCTCCACAGACCAACCAAAACAATAATAGCAACTCTAATTTCACATAAATACTGCTGGGGTGAGCTACATGTAATTAATCAGGAAATTATGTTTCAGTCACTGTAAATAACTCAAGACATGTTTATTCAATAGATGGCATCAGTGAAAAAGACAAAGTCTTTGCCTTAAGCCCATGTCACACTGGCCAACGGATGCAAAAAGGACACAACGGACGAACAAAATGTTCCATCCGTTGTTATCCGCTCTCAAAAGGGGCAAA
>BHFT01030137.1:0-16407 GCA_004320025.1 Laticauda laticaudata | reverse complement strand
CGGAAGCACGATCCATAAGCCCCACACTTCCAGATGCCCACACCGTGAAGAAGTACTCAACCACGCGCGGTCCACGCACAGGCGGGTCGTCGAACAATCCTTGGCCAAACCTGGCCCAACAGGTTCCACAGGTCTATTCACACAGGCAGCCCATCGCCCCAGAGCAGTAGCGACAATGTGGCCAAGCTTGCGCCCTGCACCAATCACGCCACCCCCCACACCCCCCCACTGTCGCAGAACAGGCCCGGTGACCCCAACAACGCAATGGGGACACATGCGACGCCCTGGCGACTGCGCAACGCACAGGGCGACCCCTGATACCGACACCTAAGATGTGCAAGGCCCAACAGAGTTCACGTGAACGAAGGAAAGCAGTGCACCTCCTGAGAACGTGAATCCCCAGCTGGAGCAGTGACGACAACCCAGGATGACAGAATGCTTAAGGAGCTTCCTTCAGCTTCTCATTCAAGAGCGATGCCATCCACGTGGGTGCGGCCCACAGATGCACCACGTGCATTTCAACTAACCAGCTGTGTCCTATGCTCGACATGTGCGTCATGAATCGATACATTACTATTCGAAAAAAGCATAGTGTCTGGCACCCTCGCGCGAGGGTGCGCACCCCATCCACCCTGATCGCCGCCGGCACGGCTTCAATCTATCCCCCAGCTCATTCACCATCCCCCCCCCACAAGCACCCCCTGCCCACTCCCCCCACTCCACGCTCACCCTTCGCCCCCCCATCCCCCAGCTATCCCGCCTACCCCCCCCTCACTCCCCTACCCACCCCAACACACGCAAAGCTAACCATTCTAAGTTCTACCAAGGATTCATTGAACAAAATAAATAAGGCAAGGTGATGAAGCAAGATACTTATAGATGACAAGCTGTAAAGAAAAAGACCAATAAAGTGTCCAAAGCAAAAAAAATTCAACAGGTGCCACCCAGTCTGCTGGCAACTCTTCTCAGTCCGTCTGAGCATCCTCATCATCTCAGGGTGTGAATGGGTTCCAGTGTGCTGTTGAGGTGGCTGCTGTGGAGTGCTGTCTGAGCGCCACGGGGCTGGCCCGAGAGGACAACAAAAGGGACGGTGGGCGTTGAAGGCAGCTCTCAGGACAGCTGGCTCCGCCCCGTGATGTTGAGAGCTCCCTTCCTCCAGACAGGGGCTGTCAGCCCCAATACCGATGAACAAGATGTTCTTGAGGCCGGGCTTGGTTGTGGGCTGGAGAAGGAGCAAAGTGTTCCGTGGGGCTGTCTGGTCTGCAGCTGGGGTGAGGACTGAGTTCGGCTGCGATCCGGTGGCATGATGTGCGCATCTGTGCATGGATGCATCGGGTGTGGGATTGGCATTCCGGGGCATCAGTGGCACCGTGGCCGTAACGATGACTGTGCCTGGCACTGCAAGGCTGACTGGTGCTTGCTCGGACCTCCGGTAGCGTAGGCTTGAGTAGGGGAGGGCTGTGGAAAGCCTTGCGAAGGGCAGTGACATTCACCCTGCCCAGGCGTGGAAGGAGCAGACTGGACATGGGTGGGACAGGTTACAGCTTGTCTGGAGGTGTTGAAGAAGATGGTGATCTGTCCTTCCACCACCTGGTACTGGGGGTCCGACATAGTCATGAGGGTCTTGCGCTTATGTGTCGATCGAAGGGTCATAGGATGAAGCGTGTGGAGCTACCACTCGTTGCGTTGAGTGTGACCCTGTAATCAGCGTATACGAGCAGAGCAGCATCGTTCAGGCCGGTAGCTCTGACTGATGTGCTGTCCCTGATCTCCAGCAGGACAGTGTGTGGCTCTGCCCCTTTGCTGTGCCTCTCCTCTGCCTCCTTGCCGTGGACGGTGGAGCTGGGGAGATGTTGCGGTGTTGGGCTGTGGTGAAGTGCCCTCTCCTGTGCTCCACTGCATAGGGGGTCTCCACGTGCTCCGCCACGGTAATAAAGCTGTTGGGGCGGGTCTCCGTCGTGGCACCATCCACAGATACCCCTGGACACACGGAGCTGACCTTGGCCAGAAGAGGACTGGTTCTCTCAGCAGGCTGCCTCAGTGACTGAGTAGGTTGAAAGGGGGCTGCACCTCGGAGCTTGAATGATTCCTCGTTGGATCTCACCTCCAAGGGAAGCTGCACTTGGCCATCACGTAGGTTCCTCTCTGTCCGTCAGCCTTGATCCAGCCGCGGCCTGGCCAGACTTCTCTTCTCTGCGAGTCGTGTGTCATACGGGCTTCTACGTTTCCACTACGCAAAACCGGGATGTCAATAGTAGTTGTGGTCCCCAGACTCTCTGCGAAGGTAACGGGTGCCCGAGAGCTCGCGCTTCCATCTTACCATAGCATGTGCTCTCTTCTCCGTCATCGGTGGGTATCTCGACGATGCCGAATGCTTTCGCCCGACTAATAGCTGATCACCTCCTCAGCATCAGCACCTCCCTCGCTCATGTTCCTCTTCAACTTGTTGTTTTGGCTCCTCTCCCGTTCAGCGATCTTGCCTCTTCCTCCTTTGGCAGGGCCATATGGGCCCTATCAAAGGGCTTCAAGAGTTGTGTGGCTGCTCCTCCATATCACCACCACCAGCAGCAGCAGCAATAACAACAGTAGCCAGCAAAAGAAGCAGGGACAGCCAGCAGCAGAGGCGCACCACACAGGACAACGCACACAGACCAGCGAGCGACCAGCAGGCACCAGCAGCGCAGGAGCACACGGAGCACCAGCAGGACCAGGCAGCATCCAGGACAGAGACCAGCACATGAGAGACAGGAACACACCAGCAGAGTAAGTCCCAAGCAGATACACCACACCAGGAGCAGTGCCAGCAGAGTAAGGACCAGCAGAAGACCACCACAGGAGCAGGTGCCAGAGAGTAAGCACCAGCAGATAGCACCACCACCAGAAGCTAGGCATCAGCAGAAGCACACCCCAGAAGCAGCATCAGCAGAGTCGACCAGCAGACGCATCACACAGAAGCAGCATCAGCAGAAAGCCCCAGCACCGAAAGAGTGAGCCCGGCAGCAAGACGCCCGCAGAAGCGAGTCAGCGGCCAGAGGGTGGAGGGTGCCCTGTCCTGCTCTTGCCAGGGACTGGCAGCAGATGGCAGAGTGGCTCCCCTTTTTCTTCCCCAGGGTGTTGGCTCTGGCTGGCTTGGAAGCGTTGTTCTGAGAGGTCGTCCTCTGAATTGTGTGATTGCTTGTGAGATGCTCCCTTTATTATCCGGCGGGACATGACGCAATGCGATTCCTCACGCACAGTGCGCAGTGAACGCTGTGATCCGTATGCCCGCTCGAGCTTCTCGCTCTGCGATACCCCGAGCTCAAATTTAGAAGTCGGCTTCTGCACTGCTTGGCATCCGGGTACGCTGGCTGTCTGCCACGCCGCGTCGGGCTCCCCGGAAGCCTGCGGACGTGCCATCCGCTTCATCTGCCTTCCAACCCTAAGCCTTTAGGCTTCCGTGGAGCATCCGCTTTCCATCCGCCCTACATCCTCCCCCCGTCCGTTCCTTTCTGTGTTGTCCGCTCTGGTTATGCAAAGTCGGGGCACTTTTGAGAGCGGATAAGAACAGATGGAACATTTTGCTCATCTGTTGTGTCCTTTTTACAAACATTTTGCATCCGTCAGCCAGTGTGACAGGGCCTTAACCATTCTTATGGTCAAAGGGAATACAAGAATTTTATCAGAAAAATGCTTTCAAAGAATTATCGATCCATTCCTAACTTGACCTGGAACATCTCAGCTCTTGATACAGTCTTGTATACACACTTTCTTCTCCAGTCCAACCACAAAGATCAGAATTATGCAAACCATGTTATTTCCTATGACACTCTTTGGAAGCAAAAGTTGGACTTTGAAGAAGCAGAATTATTATTTATTTAGCATATAGCAGAAAGAGCCAGGGAGTTTACAATATTTACACTCTTCTGAACACTTCTAGCCCTTCTGAGAAATACAGTTAAATTATTGAGCAAAAACTTAAAAATCTAGCCCATATGATACACACCAAGGGTCACCAATCTTTTGGACCTCAAGTACCCAAACTCATAATTTAAAATCCTGTGGACCACTAATATGAATTTTGACTGATGGTGGCTTGCTGACATTGTGGGAGAGAGAGAGATTTGATCTAACTTCAAAGATCTGGCAATGATATGTTCTTTCTCCCTCCCTCCCCCCCCTCTCTCTCTGTCACACACACACAGACACACACACATCCCTCACACACACCCACTCCCTCCAAGGCAGCCACATTCCTAACCTACTTTTCAGCTCTGTTCTGGGGGGGGGGGGGAGAGACAAAGGGTATCCTGCAATCCCAAATAAAGAACAATCGATCAGTAGGAAAACGGGGTGGGGGATTTCCTGCAAACTTTTTTGGGATTTTCCCAGGGTCCCTGTTTGCAGAGATCCTGGGAAAATCCCTCAAAAAGTCTGCAGGAAAATTCCCCACCCTGTTTTCCTACCGATCGATTGTGCTTTATTTGGGATTGCGGTGCAGCCTGGGTTAATTGCTTTGCGGGTGACATTTCTCTGTGGACCACCAAAATTTTCTCACGGACCACCAGTAGTCTCCGGCCCACCAGTTGGCAACCACTGATACACACAGTTGAACCATAGATACTACTTATATGATTGCTGGTTCTGCTTAAAGATTCAGATTTTCTGAGGTATACTATGAATGCTTAAAGAGGTGAGAAGCAAGAGCACCCAGTCATCTGGCTGATACTAATTGTTGTTTGATTATTTCACACTTTGAGAACTGTCTTATGTGTTGCTATGATAATGAAGCCTACTTATTTTTCTTCTACTTATGTTCCTTTATATTGGCACGAAAGCCATTATTTTAAACTGTGAATACAGTTCACAGTGGTCAGTAGAAAAACCACTTTATAAATAAATTAGCAAAGTATTAATGTCCACCAATACTGAAATTTATAAAATCATAACCTTCTTTTTCTCCTGCTGTATTTTAGTTACCTGACTGCGAGTAACAAGCAGAAATTCTTATATTCCACAAGACCGTTTTTAAAGAGGGCTGCCTTGGTACTTACCTATGTAAGTATTGCTATACATCATTTTCTTACTCCTTTAATTGTCTCCATGTGAATTATATTCTATTAGTTCCTGAGTGTGGAGAATAAACTAATTCAGCAGGGCAGTCATAACTCAAAGATGTGCTGATTAGAACATCTTAAGACAAAGATACTTTCAGCATGATAAATCTTTTTGATCAACATAAGTTCAGATAGAAATTCCTTTTGCTAGATGACCAGAAACCTAAATTGTATTATATCAAAACTTTGCTCCAGTCTAGAAACAGTTCATTAATTCACCCAACAAAATACATGTAAGTTTATGAATGATAAACCAGCCTTCAAATTATTCCATCCCCCCTCCAGTTTTGTATTTTGGACATAATAAAGAACCACCATTTCAGTTTGGAATGATAGGTTACCAGTTGATGCAATGGGATGACCAGTAACTATAATAAAGTATTGTAATAGATTTAGCTTTGCTGGCCATATTTCTCTTTATGGGTTTCTCTTTAATAATCCAAGAATTTACTCTTCTTATCTGAAGGTGATCCTACTTATGTATTTTCGCCTATGGATAATGGGAGGTTCCATGCCAGCATTTTCAGAGCAGGACAATCCAGCTTCATTCTCACCATATCTTCTTACAAGGTATTCAACTGGGATTTACTTCTTTTTGATATAAACCAAATATAAACCAAATTTAGTCTATATGCCTTGTTGCCTTTCCCCTAAGAACTGCATTTAATAAAATGAATTTAGGAATTCTATTATTCCTCTGAATTTAAACTCATTGCCATTAAATCATCTCAATGTAAATATTTCAGGCATTCTCCCAAAGGTGACATTTGGAGACTTTCACATGTGCAATACTGCTAGTTCCAAAATATATCTTGAATGCTTTGAAATTGATAGATTGCCTAGTATATTTTGATAAGGTGTTAAATGTGATTATCAGCCATCTGCTCCTACTGCAATTATCTATTTGTTTCATTCCAATTTAGCCTTCAAGAATGGGCTGTGTGATTCTCCACAGCACATCACTGGTTTATCAGTCTTTCTTTTGAGGATTCTTGGAGGCTTTATATAAATCAGAGGTCCCCAAATCTTTTTGGCCTGATGGTGTTTTAAGAACATACTCTAAATGGTCACAAAATAAATTATATAAAAAAGAGAGCTTTCTCATTCACAGAAGAATTTAATACCGGTATGGAGGGAAAGACCAGTTCAAAAACTTTGATTATTTAGTAAGCTTAATAACAGATCTGCAGATCTGATGTTCGAGGCCATCCAAATATTAATCAGGATTCATCCTGCTTATTTGCCAGATTTTGAAAAGGACATCTAGATCAGGGAGGTCATCTTGGCCCAGGGGCAGGATCTGGCCCACAGAGTTCTTAGATCTGGCCCATGGGGCTGGCCTGGAAGGCAGCCCTCCCGAGCTCCATTTTTGCTGGCAGCGGATTGCAGGACACCGTCACAGCCAAAAACAGTGCTCGGGAGCCTGTTTTCACTGTGAGAGTGCTCGGTGACCCTGATACAAGTGACATTGAGCTAGCTATGCCCCCTGGCCACACCCCTCCCCCCCTGTGGTCAAGCATAACCCTGTTGTAGCTCTCAATGAAATTGAGTATGACACCCCTGATCTAGATGCTGTCCCAGCTAAGTGATACAAGACATACAAGCACCATCAGATTGGATATATGCTTAATAAGTATGCCTTTTTGCTGTATATTTGTGGGACTGTGCGGCACCATCTCCCCATGGAATTCAGAGAATAAAAAGCAGAGTTATTTCTCCTCTTCAGAGCAAGCCAGCAAAGCAGTTAAGCTATGATTGCTGTAGCGTGGGAGGAAACTATGACATAAACAATTTTCCCCCAAATTTGGAGCAACCATTTGTAAACTTAAAAGAGGAAGCAATGTATGCCAAAATACCTAAGAGAATATAGAAATTGGCTCTCTAGAGAAGAAACAACACATTTTTGTTGTTTCTGATCTTTTGCTTACCTTTTGGTTCATCATATCAAAACCATGCAGCTGCTGGTTTTGTTAGATACCCGTCAGGATTCCCCTCAAAGTGATCTTTTATGAGGTGTTCTTATTGGGTCCTTGTTTAAATTAGGCAGTTCCTCTGACCTCTGAAAGAAGACAGAAATCCACGTAAGCAATCATGTTTTAAGTTTGCACTCTGAAAATGATCCTGAGAATGCAATTGAAGTCCCATCTTTCGAAGTCAAAAGGCATTGCAATGCAAACCTTCAGTATTCTGAGTTATGTGACCTGATCTGACCAGGTTTATCCCTGAGCATGTCTGAAGAAGCTACGGCAGACAAGCCACCATCTGAGAGAGCAATCTAAAGAAACAGCTCTTTGTATCTTAGCAGAAGAATAAATTCAGAATCACTGGAGAAATAAAGGCACATTTTCTCAGGGGTCACGTAAGAGGGTAGAATAAAACAGAACAACATGGCTAAGTTTGTAAGCCTTATCTCCTTTTAAAGACCCATGTGTTTCATTTCTTAGATAACCAACAGAATGATTATTTTACCTAAACACAGGAAGATTACTGTAATGGCTTTCAGTCAAAATAATATTTTTTTTCTTTGCTACTTAGGACTGAGAGCTTTTTTCTCAGGAGCGTTCTCATATCTTTTGCATGGGCTCTAAATCAACTGTGTCTGATAGAGCACTTTATAATAAGGTTATAAAGCATTGGGGCTGCAATTGTAACCAGGTTCTGCTATTTATGAGCTTTCTATCTTAGCTGAATTGGTTTATGTTGAGGCATTGCTGTTAGATAACCCAGCTTTCTCTTTCTTGGTATTGCTGGCATACTTGTCTTGGTCAAATAAATCATTTCCAAAAGTTAATCATCATAGCTTCTCCTGTAAGTGTATGTAGATGTGAATATATCAGAACTGATAAATTATTGTACTCTTGTTCTGATAATCTGCATATAAACACAGAGGTGACATATGTCAGAGCTGTGCAAATCCTTTGTAGGAAGACAGTGCAAGTACATAGGAGTTCATAGGAAGCCTCTTTTTTATCTTAGACTTGTTTTACCAATGTATAAAATACAAAGAAAAATAAAAATAGGAAATTAGAGGAAGAAAAAAAGGGGGAAAGAAAAAATGAGGTATAAGGGAAAAAAAAAAAGGTATTGACTTCTGACTCTTTTTAGCACAGTACAAGACAATAACATTACAGCCTCAACTTTTTACTTTTACACATTAGTACATAACTAGCCATTTCTGTAACACAAATCTATTAAATCGTCATAACTAAAGTCAAGGTTTCATTTTTTTCATTGAACAAAATCCAGATAACAGATAATCAGAGTTGGAAGGGACCTTATCGGTCATCTAGTCCAACCCCTTCCCCCATCAGGAGATCCTACATTTCTGACAAATGGCAGTCCAATCTCTTCTTGAAAGTCTCAAGTGATGGCGCTCCCACAACTTCCAAGGGCCAGCTATTCCAGAAGTAAAATCTAGAAGTGATATCCAAATAAAAAACACAAATATATTCCCCTTTTTAAATAGAACTATCAGTTTAACCATTTCTGCTTTATCTTCCTTGCTGTGGAAATAATATGTATTTCTATTTGCACTTCATAAGCTTTATAAACAATCATCAAATACATGATATTCTTTAACCTGAAAGGGAAAAATACTTTTTCCCCCCATCCATTTTAAAACCCAAAGCTTTTCTTTAAAAATGTTTCTAAAATCAAAACATTCCAATAGATTATTTTTTAAAAAACTTCCTCTTAAGCCTTTTTTCAAGTACTTACAATTGCTACCCCTTTTTCTATTTTCATACAACCTTTGTGCGCCCCTTCTGGGATCACAATTGGGACCATAATTTCCATTGCTGAGCAAAACAACTGTTAAGCGAGTCATGCCTGATTTTATGACTTTTTTTTTTTTTGCTACAGTTAATAAGAAATCACACCAGTTGTTAAGTGAATGATATGGCTGTTAAGTGAATTCAGCTTTCTCCATTGACTGTCAGGGTCCCAACTAACCCTCCCCAAACAAAAGTACTCTGAAGCATCTCCTCAAAGAACACTTTATTAGGGCATATCATACTGGCATATTGCGGTGAAAACCGGATCTAAAAGTTCTCACTGGTTTTCCCTTAATTAAAAGCAAAAGTTTGTCACTTTCCCAGAGGCATCAGTCCCATGATCCAATCAGCACACAGTCCAGGCATGGGATGACCTTAGTCTCCACCTCCCAACCTCCTGCACACATGACCTTGGTTCCTAGGGGAAAGAATGTTGTTTTGGTTATAGCACCCTTTGCTATCTCTACACCCCCCTCCCTATCTCTCAGCTCCATTCTGTGTCAGCACTGAAGCTCTGAAGAAAGGAAAACCCCCAGTAGAAAAGTAAGATGGTCACTATCTCATCAGCTTCAGGGTCGACATTGACTTTGCTTGTAAGAAGCCAGCTAGGAAGATTACAGATGGCAATTGCTTGACCTGGTAAACACATATCAGTTGATGAGAGCTGAAATTTTCATCATATGACGATGGGATGTTGTGATGGTTGTAAGTGCAAGAACTGATGATGAGTCACCTTTTCAGTATGGCTGTATGAATGTTTGCTTTAAAAAATGATTGTAAGTCAAGGACTACTTGTAGTCTGTATCAGTACAGGTTTCAGGTTTTTTAAAGTTTTTTTTTTAAATTATTTATTATGTTTGAGAGAACAGTGTGGTTCTAGGTGTTTTACATTTTAAATCCATCATATCCACAATCATAAATACAGCTTTCTAACATCACATCATTATCTATTACCAAATTTTCTTCTTTATATTCTTATAGATTCCTTTATATCAGTCTCTTTACTTTAATCAGTCTCTGTCTTCCTTAATAATATATTCTTTTGTTAAGCATATTTATGGTTTAGTCTATCCATATCAATTCATTAATCATTTATAATTTCATCTTAATTTATTTCATCCCCTTTCTAATATAACAATTGCCACTGTTGCATATATTTTTATTTTTTAAATGCTTTATTCCCTCTAACTCCTCATTTTTGCACAAATATATTTTCCATCTTATTTTCTTTTAATCAAATATCAAACTTATAATAATGTATCTTCATTGTCTTATACACGTGGATAACAAAATATATAATCCATCAAAATATTATCCTATCCTATATAATTATATCTATTCTCTATTAGACTCCACTTAACCTTCCCTTTCTCACCACAAATATTAGCCACTTATATCTTCCATAAGCATATTTTAATAATTATTCCATTTTAATTATTCCTTTTTATTCTTTCTAATTCTAAATCCAAACTCCTAAAAATCTATTTTACTACTAAGGAACCTCTTCATGTGGAGTCCCCCTCTTTTCTATTGCTAACAATCATCTCTAAGTCTCTCTTCTGTCTTAGTTGGTCGTTTTCTGGCTTGCTTACCATTCTCTATTCTCTTTTGGCTTTTTCCCTTAATCCTCCATCCATTTTTCATCATTTTCTGATATTTTTTCTCCCAATTCTCAACATATATCCCCACCCTCTTCTGATCTCCTTTCTGTAATTTCCTAACCATTTCATTTATCAACAATCAAATTTTAATATTCCCCCCATTAATTACATCAATCATTTATATCTCAAATTCGATTTCTTTTTTCTTCTTTTGTATTATTGCTGTTCCTCCTGCTTCATTTCCCTGGTTTCTCCTTTTTCTGACTCCTTCGCCTTCCTTCTTCTTCTTCTTCTTCTTCTTCTTCTTCTTCTTCTTCTTCTTCTTCTTCTTCTTCTTCTTCTTCTTCTTCTTCTTCTTCTTCTTCTTCTTCTTCTTCTTCTTCTTCTTCTTCTTCTTTTCTCCTCCTCCTCCTCTGTCACCATTTCTGAGTTATTGTCTATGTTCTGTATTTTAGTGCATAAGTCCAAAGGTCTGTCCCACATCTCACTCATAATTCGAAAATCCATCTTTATTTCTTTGCATATATCACTCATCTTTATAATACTTATTTTTCCAAATGTCCAATATGCAGTAGTTTTTGTTTTATTTAAACCATTAAAGAGTGGAGGACATTGATATTAAAGAGATTTAAACCATTAAATCTCTTTAATATCAATGTCCTCCACTCTTTATTTGCCAATCAAAATCAATCAAAGTCAAAGTTACCAAATAAGTCCAGGGGTAGTGTCTGTTTAATTTTAATATGTTTTCAACTTCCAGAGGTCTTAATTTTCCTTTTATTCCTTTTTTGATAAAATCGTTAGCTTGAAGGGATCTGCAGGATTTTTCTTTTGTCAACCGGTGGTGCTTTTAATCCAGTTTCACAACCACCCTTTTTCCGTTTCTTTCAAAAATCAAATGTTATTTCTCTTTTAGTGTTCTTCCAAATTAATTCATTTTAAATTCTTTTTATTTCCAAATTCTTCTTCTATCTTCGAAACTGCAGCTGATACAATTCTTTATATATTTTCTCTGTTATAGTCTTTTTGGGGTTAATGAAAATAAATTAGTTTTTTTTCACCCTTCTCCATACACCATTCCTGATCTCCTCTCCTGCACTTCGCTTAGGTGGTTCTCGGCTGTCCCAACTTTGTAGCGGCCATCTTGGCTACTCTTCTCTCCATTGTGGCATAGAGAGCGAGCTCGGGGGTCTCACAGGGGAGTTGTATTCTCCCCTGAAACCTCACTGGGCTCCTCTCATTACTTTGCCGCCCCTCCAAGGCTGCTTTCAGCTCTATCCAGAGCCCACAAATGGCAAGAAGCCAGCACAGGAATGGTGACCTCCATTCCATGATTCTGGTCCTGTCACGCCATCAGCCGGAAGTCTAAGGGGGGTATTTGTTCAAAGGCTTTTTATCACCTGAATATGTATTAGCAGCAGGGATGGGATGCTACTGGTTCTGCCCAGCTCTACAGAACCAGTAGCTCTGAAGAGCAACAGACACAGAACCTCTTCTGTGTCTGCTGCTGTTTGGCCCACCCACTCACCTGGGCTGTTAGCTGACCTTTATTTTTCAACCTCAGTTGCTTTGTGCGGCACAGCTGAGATTGAAAAAGCAGTAAAAAATGCTTTTTCAAATACTGCACACTCATGCGCAGCGCTTATCAGCTGTCCGGGCGAACAGCTTTAGGTTTATTACACATGTGTGTCTGTCATGCACGCACAAAACACCAAACCGGTAGTAATACCAGTTGAATCCCACCCCTGATTAGCAGTTTAAAAAAAACACATTTAAATACACAAATGCGTTTGATCTATATCCTGCATTGTTTAATAGATCTACTTCCAAAATACATTTTTAGAAGTATTGGGGTAATGATTTCTAACCAATAAAGACACTGACCTTGTCACCTGGAGAGCTAACAGCCCTGTTCAAGACCTAAGCTCTGCATTGTGGGGGAGCTCCCATTCCCAGGTTCAAGACCCAAGTTCTGCACAACGAGGTGAGCTCCCATTCCTGCTGCAGCTCCTGCCATCTAGCAACTCAAAAGCATGCAAATGTAAGTAGATTAATAGGTACCACTTCTGTTGGAATGTAACAGCATTCCATGCACCTTTGCAGGATAGCTGTGCTGGCTACATGACCATGAAAATGTCTTTGGACAATGCTGGCTCCCTCAGTCAAAAAATAGAGATGAACATCGTGCCTTAGAGTCAGACACGTCAGTCAGTCAGAAACCTTTACCTTTTTACAAACAGAAAAGAGCAAAAAAGCATTTTTAAGTTAGATCTGCATCTCAGGGATATGTAATCCAAGAGTGAATTTTCTCAAGTATCTGTAGCTCATTTCAGGAAAATAATAGCTTAAAGCTATTATAAAGCTTTCCTCTATATTATTCTTTCTATAGCAATTAGTTTTTTCTGTTCCTTGCCCAGAGGCAGGTGGTAGTATACAGATTTGATATTCATATTCATAGATGTGTTTATTATTTTTCATATCCAATTATAGCCCTGTGTTCTTAGTAGACTTCAATTTATTGTGTTTTTCCCCCTTAGGTTGCTTATATCAGTGATACCAAATGTATTAGCTGTGGATATATGCTTTTAAGTCTCCAATATGTTTTGCAAAGCAATGGAAGAGCCACTAATGTAAGCCTCATAAAAGAATTCTTAGAGTCTTGATTCTCTGGCTCAAAGTTTAATACCCTTTGTTGTAGGCAGTCTTAGATTTTGATCCACCACAATTAAAATGGGAAGGTAGTTCACAAATGGAATCCATGAGTTTTCCAACTGGCTTGCAGTGAATCAATATGAGCTTTCTTTGGTTCCTACTGTGATATTTGGCAAATCAATTCTAAACCGTTCAAATTTAATGAAAACTTTCATTATTTACATTATAAGTAATATAACCAAGAGATTTCCTGTTGTGATGAGCTGAGATGTGAACCAGACAGTTATGAACAGCATGTGATGAATGTTTTAGAGTGTGGGAAATAAGTCAGTCAACAGAAGTTGACAGATGGTATGAGAAGAATTTAAGAGATCTCAAGACCAACAAAACAATGAAAAGCCATTGAGATGATATCCATATTTTTCATGTTTTGTTAAGTGTAATTTCTGAGTTGTATTGAATAAATCTAATATTGCTTTTCACAAATGATGGGAAGAAGAGGAATTATGGATATCAAGTTTTTATGTTTATATGACAAATACATAAGAACATTTGCAAAACTCAGACACTTGCTGGCTTCACAAAATATAGTATGTTGTGTTGTCTCATCTATATTTAAAGGTTTTAATCACTTTATCTGGTTTATTTGTTCCTGTAATGGTTCCCATATTTTACTGGGATTAACATTGTAATCTTTGCTTCCTCTTCAGTTTGTACATACTGTATTACCAGATCATATAATATTGGGTTTTAATATAAAACATCAGTAGCCTAGCTAGTCCATAAGAAAAACAACCCAATGTTTATGTGTTCTGACACTATTTCCAGTGCTGAATGGGAAGAGGGAACCCAAGGATGGCCTGGGTTGCTAAAAAACCTCAAGATAGACACATGTTATGATGAGTTGCATCTCTCATCACTGTCTGTCCTGTCTGAATGGGATAAGAAGTCCTCTGTGGAAATATGCAGTTTCTGTTGCTTAAAATAGCTTTGTATTATAATCATGGCATCTGTTGTTTATGATTTCTCTCAGATCTCTCCTGTGGTGATTCTTAACTTTCTTGGCTAGTCAGCTAATATTTTTATCAACATTAAATAATTTGAGACCTCTGTATTCCTTAAGTTTTAAATTTAGAGAAAGATAATATATGAGTAATAGCAGAGGTGGTATTCAGCAGGTTCTGACCAGTTCTAGAGAACTGGTAGCAGAAATTTTGAGTAGTTTGGAGAACCAGCAAATACCATCTCTGACAGGAGATTTTACAGTATCTTTCCCCTGCCAGGCCCACCAAGCCACGCCCACAGAACCGGTAATAAAAAAATTTGAATCCCACCACTGAGTAATACATTTTTACACTTTATGTGCATACGCTGCATTTTCTCCAAGATGCTCAACATTATGTAGATCTACACAATATGCTGAGCTGTCATATGCTTGATGTAGCATAACATGGGAACACAGCCATTGGGACTGATTCAGTAATCCATGATTAACATGAACTCAACTAGTATGTGCTGAGAACCTGAACCCTCGGGCCATACAATCTTTAGATCCAGTCTCCTAAATCATGCAGGATCCTGAACATACAGCTAGTCCTTGATTTGTGATCATTCATTTATCAACCATTCAGAGTTAAGACATTGCCAAAAACTGGCTTATGACTGGTCCTTGAACTTAATAATTTCATCGTCCCAACAGTCATGTGATCGCTCTTTGGGTTCTTGGTAATGAACATGTATTTATGATGATTAAAGCATCCCGGGATCGTATGATTATCATTTGTGACTTTTCCATTGACAAACAAAGATAATGAGGGAAGCTGGATTCACTTAATAACTCTGTGATTTGCTTAACGATTGCAGCAAAACGATCATAAAATCACCTGTGGCTTGCTTAATGACTGCTTTGCCTAGTGATGGCAATTCCGGCCCAATTGTAGTCATAATTTGAGGACTACCTGCAGTATCTCTCTGCAGCATTTAAAGCATTTGTGTGTCATGCCTCCCCCTCCCCTTCCCCCAATTTTCAGATCAGGCAGTTCATACTTGGAATCAGCTTTTGGGGGTTGAATCTGAAGCACTGGATAGTCCTATTGTAGTGGCTGCCTTCCATGTTAGAAAACCACAGATTGTTTAATTTTGTGTTTCTTTTTGCAGGTTTCTTACTTACTCCTACCTCCTGGCCTTCAACGCCTGGCTTCTACTAGCCCCAATTACACTGTGCTATGACTGGCAGGTTGGGAGTATTCCTCTGGTTGAATCAATCTGGGATCTGAGAAATTTTGCTACCTTGATCCTAGCCTTCGTGATGCTTCTCCTTTGTCTACATTGTTTTGTAGCATTTAAGGTAAATAAGCTTTTCTCCACACTGAAGTTTATCTTTGTATTCCAAGCACATGCAGTATGTTCTTTTTATGGAAGATGTTGATTAGACAGACACTTCATGCGAAAACATGCTGGTTCATGCTGCCTTAAAATACAGTATGAGTATAGTCACTATATTTTGTAAGTGGTTTGCCCCAAATAATTGCAGTCTATTCAAGAAATCACAATAAATTAGTGGGAATGAACCTCCAACCAGTTGTTTTTTGAAAAAAAATTAAGGAGAGCAATAGGGATTGGAAAGCAAACACAGTTAATTTCATGTTAATTCCTGCTCCAAAATTTGGCAGTTGAATTATGGTAATGTGACTTGGAGTCATGGAGATTTGTTAGGGTGAAATGATAGTGCATATTTATTTATCCATTTAAGTGAACTTTGTCAGAACCCAACTCCATACTGATGCTGAGTGGCCTCCTAATAATGTAAACACAACCCATATATAGAAATACAGTCATACAAATAAGCAAACTAGCAATCTAGACAACGAACATCAGTATTAATCCACTCACATACTCAAAGGAACTGAATAATACCTTTCTTCTTTGAAATAAATTTGTCGGAATTGCTTTGATAGAAGTTGCTTATATCAGATTTTATGCACCCATAAAATAGGTCCCTGTGGATGTGATATTTCTGCAAAATCAGTTTCAATTTTTCCTGGATTTCTAGCTGTTCGGTATTGAGGGAATATGTTAGTATTTTGTTAGTATTTTGCTTGGCAGGACCATTTATATTTATTGTTGTGCCTAGGATCCTTCTTGATTACTTAGCCCACTGTAATCTTAATAGAAAACTGGCAAAAGATCAACTTGCTCCTCCTTAAGGCTGGGTCACATCGGCCGACGGATGCAAAACGTATGTAAAAAGGACACAGCGGACGGGCAAAATTCCATCCGTGGCTCCAT
>BHFT01030136.1:0-12399 GCA_004320025.1 Laticauda laticaudata | reverse complement strand
AAATTCATATTATTCTTATTTGTTTAAACAACTGGAGTTCAGCGCCAAAAACTTCTCTTTTTCCCACATGGAGTTAATTATACAAACATTTTGCTGATAGACAGGGGCTCAGATAAACACAGCATAGCAAGCTTACCAAATATTTGCCTCAAACATCACATTTTGTTCTTGGAGAAATAGATCTCTGTGTAACATACTCTGCGGGCCAGAAAATTAACAACACACATAATCAGCCACTGGGAAAAAGCTCTATTCCTTAAAATATTTCTCAAACTTCATTAATTTCACAACTGAAGTTAGAGGTGAAGAAACTTTTTGGATGAGAAGCAAAACACTTTCAAAGAAATAAATCAAGGAAATCCAGTTGCTTTTTGGAAAAAGTTCCTTTGGGACAACCATAACCTGAATGATTGAGAATCTCCATAGACATGTAGAGGCTTGCCTTTGAATCTTCTAATATAGCCCAATACAGCAGCAGGAAATTCTTTGTATCCCTATTGCTATTTCCATCTTAATTGTAGAATAATGTTTCTGCAGGCACTTTGGTAGCTGATTAAGAACTGTAGAACACAGAACCATTCTAGATCTTGCTGTTGGTGGTAAGAACCAAAGATCAGAATACCTCTGCCTGCTGTTGGAGCTCATGGATATAGCTGGCTCTTGGTCCCTGAGGCACATTTTACAATCCAGAACCCATTTTAGTGTTCTTTCATTTAAAATCAGTTTGAAAGATGTATAATGGTAGGAAAGATGTAGGTTGATGAGAGAGATTTCCTCTTTCATACCCTTGTTCCTCAAATCATCCTCTTCAAAGTTAGATGCAGGGAACCAGTGGCTTCCTTGATGAACTACTCTCTTATGTTTTATGCTTTTTAATTTTTTAATATGACTGTTTTTGACATGTTTATTTTTTTATATTTTTGTTGTATGATGGCCAGAAACAATTATTGTGAGATAGGTGGGAGAGAGAGAGAGACTGAGAGAGACTGAGAGAGAGAGAGAGAGAGAGAGAGATTCTTACATAGTGTTCATTACAGGAAAATTACTCTTTGGTTAGGTGCTGAAAGATAGGAGCAAATGTTCATTCTCACTTCCTGTTGCTTTCTGTGACTTGAACATGGAAAACATTTCATCTTTTTTTCCAACACCAGTTCTGGAATTCCCTAGCTCTGGTCTTGCCTGTTTTGAGCTCAGCTGCTAAGCATGCTACAGGAGGAGAAGGGCCTTAATCTTTGTGGTGTAACGACTGTGAGTTTTCTATTTTGACTTAGATTTTTATTTAGAAAATATGTAAGAATTGTTTTTTTAAAAAATGACAAGTAATATTATGGACAAAGTTTTACTTATTTGAAGTTTCACAAAAGAAGACCCTTTGAAAAAGTTATTCTTTTCCCTAATGGGATGTGTAAAATCAATTAAATATGCTTTGTAATCATATCCCATTTCAGAGGGCTCCAAACAACTTATATGACAATCTCCTCTCATTTTTTTCTCATATTAACATATTCTGAGGTAGCTTGAAACAAATAAAGTGAATGGTTGGCACAAAGTCCCTAGTGAGCTATATATTAAATAGAGATTTCAGTCTTCCAGATCAAAATCCAACATTTTTTATGCACACAAAAACAGATTTATGTCCAGTGTTCCACACAAGAAGGCAACTGAATTTCTCAATGCACACCTATGCTTCACTTTTCTCCCCACCCCCCCTTACCTGTCATGCTTCTCCTCCAAAAGATAATGGTAATGATGGTAGAGGTAATGAAGATGATGGTGAAGATGATGACTGAAAAAGGAAAACCAGATCCTAGGCTCACAGACAAACAAAAAGCCAAGGAGGGAAGATCAATCTTGTATCTGGACCTACAGAAAGTGATGGGGGACATGATTTAAGAGGAGTAGATTAGGAAGAACCAAAGGGAGTGGAAAGAAAATAAAAAGAAGCAGGGAACTGCAGGGAAGAAGATGAGAATAATTTTTTAATAAAAAGTTATTCCCAGGCAGACTGGATTTGCAGATTCCCAGCAAAAAAGTGGATATGTCTGGGATAATATATGGAGAGAAAGAACTTTTGATTAACAAAAAAAATCTTCTAAAATATTATTAAATACAGGGCTTGGCAACTGCTGAAAAAGAGTAATAGGAATCCCATGATTCCTTTAAATTCATCGAGGTGAATTAAGTATTTCTCCTTAAAGTAACTCCATTATTCCTTGAATGGTTTTTGTACAGGGGAATGCAGCAATAATAAGCAAAGAGGACTATTTTTTCCAAAAAGACCAGGGTACCCAGAATTACTTCCAAACCAATAGGATTCTGAAGCCAGTTCTCATATGTGATAATCTTTTTTTTTTAAATCAACTGACTAACAACAATGGTGCTTGTTGTTTCTTTCACAGCTGCTTAGTGGCAGTAGACGAAGCCAAAGGATTTTCTCCTTTGTCTCACTGGCACTCAGCTTTCAGGAATAAAAGAAACAAGGATAAATAAATGTCCCTGATTAGGGTACTGAAAGTAGATTAACTAATAGGTTTATTATGCATAAAATGGGGCATCTGCACACATGTCCTTCCTTGACACAAGTCGTCTTTTGTAGTTACATACATAAACACATACACTGGGAATTTTGATTTTCTGCAATCATCAGCCAAAAAGTTCATGCTCTTCCCTGCCACCCTCCTTCTCCTCAATCAACATTGCAGGAAATGGCAGTAAATGAAAGAAAATGCTCCCAAGTTTTAAAAACAAAAATGCAACTTGCCAATGAAATCCACAAACCTGTCAAGAATTGAACACTATTAAGGATTCGATTTCTTCAACTAGATTCTGAATGTAGGTGTATTGATACATTAATATTAGTCTTAATACTATTTCTGGGCTTAAATAATGAGAGGAGAAGCACTTTTTAAAGTTTGTTTCTGTGCTTAAAGTGGTTAAATTTAATTTCAAATATTTGGCCTTTTTTATAGTCCAGGCTCAAAAACATATGTTCTGTACTGTATCCAAGACTTCCACAAACATAGAGCTAAATGAATGTGTTTGAATATGAGAAGCAAATCAACCAGACAAGGCCTACTGTTTCTATAAATCATCATGCATTATGCAATCCTAAGGACACCTACCTGTCAGACCAGATCAAACAGGCTAAGGAGCTCATCATCACTTCCCTTAAACATTGCCATCTGATGCGATCCAGGAAATGGGCCTTTTCTATGGCAGCCCCTGCTCTTTGGAAGCTTTGCTCCCTGAAGTTCTACCTTCTTAGCCTTCCATGAAGCTTTGAAGACCTGGCTTTCCCCAATCTTCCCCTATAAGATTGGATGACTGCACATTAGACGTTTGACTTGGTACCAGGTTTTTGTTGTTTCTAATGTTTTACTGTGTTTAGTTTTATGGTTTTAATACAGTTTTATATGTTGTTTTAACTTTTGATTGGGAGTTGCCCAGAGTTGGTTAGAAGATGGGCGGCTATAAAAAAGTTTTAAATATTAATTTTTTTAATTAAACAATTTTTCTTATGTACAACATCAATTCCATTCATTTATTAATTGTTTAATAAAAATTATTTTAAAAATGTTTTAAATAAATACATAAATGCATTAAAATATTAGTATGAAGGAGTATCGTGGGCATCATCTGTTGAACATGCTTAAAAACTTTGCCACAATTCAGAACTGTGGTAAATATAAGAGGCCAAATATAAGAGGCTTGAAATTCTACTTTCAAGCTTTTGTTCTTTAAAATCTTGCAAGATGATTGGCTGATTCAGATTCTGTGCAAAAAGATAATCCAGGGGGAAAGTTATATTTTCAGCAGAATGAGATAACCCTCAATCATTACTATAATCTGAAGGAAATGTAGCTTTTTTGATAGTATTCCAAATCTGCAGTGATCATCTTGTTTATATTAGCACGATATACTGAACCATACATTTGCCAATCGTATTCCAATTTAATATGTTGCTTCAGCTCAGTTTTGGGGATAATGGTTAGTTAGTATCTAGTTAACTAATAAATGCAGTAATATAGGAACAAATATTTGGAACAGTGTAATCTGGACTTCAAAGATAGTGCCACATTTCTCTGAATAAAGAAAGAGCCAGTTTGATTTAGTGGTTAAGGCACTAGACTGGAAACCAGGAGACTGTCCAGCCTTAGGCATGAAAGCTGTCTGGACTAGCCATTCCCTCTCAGCCCAACCTACCTCACAGGATTGTCATTAAAAGGAAAGTAGGATGTGGAAGGAATATTAGGTATGCTCACTTGAATTATTTAAAAAAATAATAAAGGCAGAATATAAATAAATAAATATAAAGTTATCTTAGACACATTAAGAGACTTTTTGATTCATCTCAGTTCTTGCTCAATATTTTTCTACACTAATTTCTTCCAAAGTCTTAGTTACAAGATTTTCTCAGATTTACTATCCAACATTCTTTCTTTAGTGTAAAATCTGAAGAACATCAAGCCTTTGTTACATCTAGCATTTGTTTCAGTCCCTAAAAGGATAATTTCATAGCTGAAGCTTCCATTCTAGGAAACTAGAAATTTTGTTGCTATTGTTTTTAGTTTTAGAAATTGATTCTTGCAATTTTCTTTACAAGGGTAATGGATGTACTTTGCCATTGCCTGCTTCCTAGGGCTGAGATAAGATAACTTGCAAAAGTCACTCAGATGGCTTTAATGCAGTGGTGGTATTCAGCAGGTTCTGACCAGTTCTGGAGAACTGATAGCAGACATTTTGAGTAGTTCGGAGAACCGGCAAATACCAAATCTGACTGGCCCTGCCCACATCTATTTTCTGCCTACCGAGTCCCAGCTGATCGGCTCAGTCTTCTTTTGTTGCCCTGCACAGGAGAATGGAGCCAGAAAACAAGTTAGTGGAGTGGGACGGAATGGGATTTTGCAGTATCCTTCCCCTAGGAGTGGAAAGGGAATGGAGATTTTACAGTATGCTTCCCCTGCCACACCCACCAAGCCATGCCATGCCCACCAAACCACACCCAGAGAACCGGTAGTTAAAAAAAAAATGAATCCTATCACTGCTTTCATGCCTAAAATTAGACTAGAACTCATAGTCTCTGGGCTTCTAGTCTCATACCTTAACCAGTACATCAAACAGGGTCTTGTTTACTCATGAAGTTAGTTTAACTATTGTGCTGCTGCCATTTCTGCTACTCAAGCACAAAGTATTATTTATTGTTTATCCAACAACTTACTCATTTCTTAGGATGAATATCTTAAACTGAAGCATTGCAGCTACCCATGGTCAGACTATCAATATCAGTTTTACTAGCATATGCAATTTAAAAGGCAAAAGGCAAACAAGTGGATAACTCGGAATGGTAGAGAAATGAGAAGATTGTGGTGGAAGAAAGCAGGCAGAATTACCATTAAAATACTTTGTAGTCCTCCCCTTCTTCATGTAATGATTTTATTAGAGTTCGGTAACCATTTCCAGATGGAAATGGTGGTGGTGGTTTTCTCCCCACAGAGAGTTTGGGTGGTGATGCCATAAGATCAGGAGAATTGGGTGGGATTCTGCTCTTGGTGTGGAAAACAGATTTTCCCAAGGTAAAAATGTTGAAAATATAGATCACCAATTGCCTTATATCTGTGGATGAGGAAGAGCCATTTCAAGGCAAGAAACATCCCTTCAGAAATGGCAATACATGTTGTTTTTAAAAGAATACCTCAGTTGGTCTTAGTTGACTATTCCAGGGACCTCGGAACTTTGAGGGCACCAAAAAGTCAAGTGACAGCTTCAGTCATGTTGTCATAAATGCCATTTTTATTTTATTCTTTCCTTAAGCTGGAGTCCTTAGATATTACAAGTCCAATTGTATCAGTAGTATCACTAGTATCACTAGTATTTGAAAAGCAACAGAATATTGCCTTTTAGGGAACATAGAAACATGCAGAACCACGAGCAATTTTTAATACTTTTCTGAAGAAAGAGAAGAGATATGTGTTTAGGCATGAAGGGATGGGATAATGTGCTTGGTTACTGCTATCAGCCAAGCATGGGGACATTTGCTCCTCATTATTATTGATGTACTATGTTTCTAGACTTTTCTTTTTTCCTGAAACTCCTAAGCTAAGAAAAGGAATGAGATGAAAAGGTAGTTAAAAGATACTGGGGAGAAAAATGAAATGTACAGTTGCAACATGTAGAATGTAAGCTGCACATGATCATAACCAACATGTATAAAGCCTTCTAGAAGCAGAAGTGCATTCTATGTGTTAATCCTTATTAAATTGTAGAGCAATAGATCCACTACACTAGGGAGAGGAAGAAAAATTTCTCTAAGAATAAATGCCATGCCTGCAGGAATAGACAAGCAGTCCCAAGATTTAATAGTTCACATATTTATTTTTGACTAAAATAGTGGAATGATATTTGTGTACCCTTGCATATCTGTGCTTCTCCTGCCTCAGCTTGTAGCCACTTGTATAGTTTTTTTGCCAAAAACCAAAGCAAAGGAAATATTTCTTAACCACTGCACTTGTATTCATTCCAGTAAAGAAAAATAAATGTTTCCTAAGTGCTGGCAGTACATCTCATGAAGCCAGCAGATGATCCCTTTAACCCAATGAATTATAGAATTCTTTCTCCAAAATGGGTTGGGAAATTGGAAGGAGAGAGGAGGAAGAGAGAGTGATGGGTGAAGTCAGAAACTCAGTGGGGAGCCAAGAGGAAAAGCATTTTAAAGATGGCCTGAGAGAGAGAGCATGCCTCAGATCTTTGTTAATAATATAGTTTTTAAATTTAAATGTAAAAAAAAACCCTCAAGGATTTTATAATATATACTTCCTGGCCCATTTCTTCATCTTTGCTATAATCCAGAGTTCATACTTTTAATTTCTTGAACTCAGACTTTGTCCTCACTAGTGACAGAAGACACATGTATGCTATTAGTGGTTTTTTTGCTATTATAAAGTGATTTCATTTGTTGGTCTTGATCTTAATCTGCTGCTTTTGGGCATGCATTGTAATGTGTTTTGAAAAAGAAAACTGTTATGTAGACAGAGTGGACTTTAAAGCATTCTTTTTTCTCTATCTTTTAAAAGTTTTTTTTTAAAATCCCCATTAGTGGAAATGAGTTGGAACCTGGCTTGCAAATTAAAGATGATTGCTCCCCTTTCTTTTGAATGAGGTTGAATTTTGCAGCATTCATTAAATAAGCAATCTACAATCTGTTATATTTTTAGAGGGGCTTTTAACCATGATTGAAGATGAAGCATTTCCAGGAGAGTACACTCTGTGAAAAAAAAAAAAAAAGNAGGAGAGTACACTCTGTGAAAAAAAAAAAAAAAAGCATAGATGACCGTGTGTGCTTTTTCAATTTCAGCTGACCTTTGATACTTTAACCAGATGGGATCTCGACAAGAATCTAATTGGAGATGTACTTTCCACATCCTCAAACATTTGGCCAATTGGCAGAGAATTCAGGAGATTTTTATTAATACAAATGCAGCATTAATTATCTTCCTCATCTGCTAGAGCACAAAATGTAAAAGATGGAGGGGGCAAAATGGGACAGAAGGATAAACAGTGATGAAAGAGAAGCAAAGTGAAAATAAAATTGAAAATAAACAGGAAAGAAAACATATACAACCAAAAAGAACGTTTTCAGGGCATTAATATAGATTCAGTCATGCTACAGTATGCCCTTTTAAAATATAAACAAAACCAATCTTTTATTTAAAAAAAAACCTTCAGTGATAACAGTGGCTAAGAAGTAAAATGAGAAAATTGTACACTTTAACAGTGGAAAGTCTCCATTAAAATGGTAACTGGACTGGCATAAAATAATATATACTAAATGAGAGTCATTTTTGAATGCTTAGGTCAGCTTCAGAGAAAGAGGATTAAGAAATTGCAGAATAACAGATAACAGATAATCAGAGTTGGAAGGGATGTTGTAGGTGATCTAGTCCAACACCACCACCCCAAGCAGGAGACCCTGCACCATTTCTGACAAATGGCAGCCCAATCTCTTCTTGAAATCTCAAGTGATGACTCTCCCACAATGAAATTACGCTATGATTGCAGTTTCACTGAATTACTGTCAGAGTAATTGAGATTTCCCAACTGTTTGGCTCCATGAACTAGTGCTGATGGTGGTGGTGAGGAATGGTTTTGTGCATGCAACATAATCCCATGAATGCACAAATGAAGCTTCTTGTGTTCACCTGCTTTTGCATGGTCCAGTTCTCAATGGGCCATGGACAGGTATTGGTCTGCAGCAGAGGTGGTATTCAGCAGAACCAGTAGCGGAAATTTTGAGTAGTTCAGAGAATCGGCAAATACCACCTCTGATTGGAAATTTTACAGTATCCTTCCCCTGTCATGCCCACCAAGCCAAACCCACAGAACCGATAGTAAAAAAAAATTGAATCCCACCAATGGTCTGAAGCCCAGGGGTTGGGGACAAAAGCATTAGGACTTTCACTACATTACTGTTCAAGAGGAATGCCAGAATTTAACATTTCCTAATCCAGTGTATGCTACCTGGGAATTCTGGGAGTGGAGATTCACACCTCTTAAAGTAGCTAAGTTTGAGAAACTCTAGTGTAATTTAAGAAACAGCTTCAGGTGTTTAGGCAACATCACCAGCCCTCCCATTCTTTGCCATAGTCCATCATGCCTGGAGTACATGAAATTTGAAATCTAAACCATTTGGAAGACCCCAAATTGCCTATCTCTGACTTACCTGCAGATGTATGCCCAAAAGGACTATGGGAGAAGCAGAATAATATGTATCAAGTAGTGTGAGAGATTACCCTAGAGCTGGAAATACTCTGATGTACACTGCACATGGTATTATTGAGTGTATGGTGATATTACATTAGCCTGGGGACCACAGTTTGAATACAAGCTGACTATCAAAAACTGCTAGTTTGTTCAGTTCATATTTGTATGCTATGCAGGGATCACCACGGGGTGGACTTGTTCCACGCTCAGAAAATATGCAGAGTGACATGCAGGGCTTCTCCTGATACTGAAGTCATCTTGCACTTGGATGTCGCATTGGGGTAGGTCCAGCTATGGCTAAATTTCACTGCATAAAATACAATTATTTTCCCGCCAAAGTGGTATCTACATGGTATTTCTAGTGCTGAAGTACAACTCCAAACATATCAATACCAATGGCCGTATAGTTCAGAAATATCCAGCAAGCCACAAGTTTGTCTAAGAAGCTTCCTAGTGACTTGTGTCGTTTACTACAAATATTTTTAGCACCTATCTTCCCCCAGTATATAACGTCTTTGATCAGGTTAAGCCCATTATTTAAGTACATGTTAAACTCCTCTCATCTTGTTGATAAAATATATTAATTACAGCCTAAGATTCCCTGAACTACAGTCCACTTTGTCATGAAAATAATTACACCACAAAAATCTTCTGCTATAATAAATTTGTTCGTAGTTTAAGTGCCATAAACGTGTTTTATTTTGCTTTGTTTTACCAAAACAGACAGACAGCCCTCCAGAAACTGGGTTAATGTTTGCAAGGACTAAGTAATGCATTCTACAACAATCTTCTGGCTTCCTAAATTAATAAATAATCGAGGATGCCTTCTTGTGCTCAGTCATTCTTATTAAGCGTGTGGGGTGCGACATGAGTGAATAATGCCAGAAAGGAAATAAAAACAGGAAGCAATGTATTTTAAACAAGCATAGAATTCTACAAGCAAGTTAAAGCACAGTAAATTTAGAATCCAAGTACAGTAAATGGTCAGCTACAAATAAAGCTTGGAACTGGAATCCTCTTGGAGTGAGTTTTGTGCATGGCTGACATTTATTTCCAGTACAAACAACTATACATTTTGTGCCTCTGGAGGAAAAACATTTAGAATAACCACAACTTACAGAGACCCCATCAGTGCTAAGTAAATCATCTCTGCCAAACCAGCCTCTTTATCCATATTATCTTATTATAGTCACCACACTGGCTTCTTTTTCCAAAAAAATCAGCCCTATATACACTGTGATAATTGAAAGCATATGAACAAGTTAGTTCACAGTTTGATTTTCTCCTGTCCCATTTGTGATATGTATCAAACATCTTGAGTTGCACCCAAAGTAAACAGATTGAGGGCAGGTTGTTGTTTATGCAGTTCTTTGGGTGGGTGGGAATAAAGCAACAAAATATGATAAAAATTGATTTCTTTCTTAGGAGTAGGGATCTATTTATGTGCTTCATTCAGGTTCATTCTTTCTCTATTGTATCTATGCAATTCCAATATTTTAGAGTAGATCCAGAAGGTTGTTTTAAATTATCTTTAATACTTCAAAAAAATTATCAATAAACAGTATGTCCAAAACAAACATTCTATTTAGTCAAAGATATGCAAACTGCAAATTATTGGTTTATGCCAATAAGTATAGAATCTTGCTCCTAGTAATGTAGACATTTTCATAGAATGATTAAATTGGACCTCCCATTGAGGCCATCTGGAGCAACTTTTGTTTTATGCAATAGCCATCCAACTTCTGTTTGAATATCTCCAGCAAAGGAAAAAGTCACCACTTCATGTGGCAGCATGTTCCACTGGTTGACAGCTCATTAAATCAGGCAATTCCTCTTGCCATAGTCTCAACCTCTAACCATGTAGATACGTATTCTGCTGTCTTGCATGACAAAGAATACATCTGCTTTCTCTTATCTGTGATATCCTTTCAGATATTTGAAAACGTCTTTCATATCTCCCCCATTTCCTGTTTTATATAGACTAAAAGTACCCAGATCATTTGATCATTTCTTATGCAATTCTTTTCCTTCATTCCTTCCTTCCTTCCGTCCCTCCGTCCCTCCCTCCTTCCCTCTCCAAGGAGTAAAGTGTACTGAATATAGCATATACTTCATGCTCTTCAGCCTTTTCCTAAATGTAGATAAATGCAGATACTTGATTATGCAAGCACTATCTATTTCAAATACTAAATCAAGGGTGTCAAACTCAAGGCCCATAGGCCAGATCTGGCCCATGGGGTGCTTAGATCTGGCCCATGGGGAAGCCCTGGAAATAGCGAAGGACCAGGCCGCAGTGCCTCTGCCAATGAAAATGAGCCAGGCTCCTTTTTTGCTGGCCGAGGGCTACAGGAGGATCCCCTCCCAGCCCAATCCGTGCCACCACAGGTGCCCAAAACAAGTGACATCAAGATGGCCATGCCCACCCTGGCCATGCCCATCCAGCCCCCTGAGGTGAAACACAACCCTGATGCGGCCCTCAATGAAATCAAGTTTGACATCCCTGTACTAAATCAACCTTCATAACCAGGAGTCTTCCAAATATGTTGGAGGATTATTTCAATCATCTTTCCCCCCACCCACAAAAAAAAGGTGTCCACATGGTATGGTCAAAAGAGTCATAGAACAATCAAAGCTCCACCCATTATTATTTTTACATCTATTAAGTAATCTCTAGCAGCATGCCAATTAACACATTGACTGGGGATGATGGGGAGAAACCATTTGGAAAAGGCCAGGTGATAGGTTTTTGTGATTATGATAGCAAAAACTTTGATGGTGATTGCTAAGATGACAAGTACATGAATGCACTTAATATGTTGTTGTTATTGTTGTTGTTGTTGTTGTTGTTTTATAAACAGCAACAAAAGAGAACAAACCCAAGGCAATGGAAAGAAGTTAAAATCTTTTGCTTCCTGCCGTATCCTGATAAAATTGCACCCATTGGGAATCTTATGCTTCCCTTGAAAAGTAAATAACAGCTGCAGAGACAAGATCTTTGTCCAGACTATGACAGGGAGAATAACAGTTGCTATTCATGCAATGAAGACACGCACATTGATAACATTCCTGAAATCATATCTACTCCAGCTTGTCAAAAAGTAAATGTAGCATAGCAATCTGTATGGGAATCTAACTGGGAAGCACATCTTAGACACAGTATAAATTAACCAATACCCAGAAGGGTTTGTAGCTGTTATAAGCAAACAGAAGATTGAAAGCTGGCAGATTAGAAAAAAAATAGTGGAGTAATAGCTTTAGGGCAACCATTCTATTTTACAGAAGAGAATGTTCTGAAGGATTCATAGGAGAGTTAAAGGTCTTTTCAGAGTTAATTGGATATTATTATTATTATTATTATTATTATTATTATTATTATTATTATTATTATTATTATTATTATTATAACTACACCAAAAATAACAGTATATACAGCAAATGAGATAACTATGCTGGGTTTTGTATCACAAATCACTAGTCAACCCTTCCCAAGTGTTTAGGACTGTGTGATGTATCAGCAGATTATGCGGAGCAAGATCCCAGTAAGGTGGCCTTCTGCAGCTGACCAGTGGTGATCTTGTCAGTACCTAATTGTCTTTAAGTCTTGACTAGGCTTTAGGCACAGCACCCAGTGTGCCGAATACC
>BHFT01030135.1:0-46054 GCA_004320025.1 Laticauda laticaudata | reverse complement strand
AACCTTTTGTTAGTTGGAGACCCGGTCTCCTCGAGTGTGGCTTTCAAACAAAAACACTGGACGACGGGATCGTCCTGACATGCGAAACCTGCAACAGCGGCTGAATTAGAAGCCAGACGCCAGCAGAGATGTCTGACGGAAGCAACGCACCCGCGCCGCACCCTTTCAACCCTAGGGATGAGGATTGGGCATCATAGCTCAACCAGATCGCTTCCAAATGTATCTGGAAAGCAATGGAATCGATGACATCTCGGAACAACGCAACAGCGAGGCCTGTATTCCTCACCCTTGCGGACCAACGGTGTTTAAAATGGCAAAAGCCCTTGCGAAGCCCCGACTGACGTCAAACCAGCTAGACGTCGGCCAGAACTACAAAGAAATCCTCAAAGCCACACTACGCTCCCGGTAGTGGTCAAACTTTATAAAAGCGGACGAGTTCTACCGGCAGAGACCACGACGATGGCGGAGGACACTTCGCCGATTTCGTGGCTGCTCTATCGGCAAAAATAGGGGAGGTGAGTGCCATTTCTCTAAACATCGGACGCGAAGCGATGACGAAGATCGCTGTTGGTATTAGGGCTCAGAACATTACACGTGCAGAAGTAAGCTGTATAAACAAGCCCGATATCACTGTGACCGACAGCAATCTGCGGAAGTCCATGCGACCGAGCCGCAAAGACATCGGCTCATAAGAGAAAATGTCAAAAAAATGGCCGAAGCAACCCCAAACTAGAAGAAAGGAAGCAGCCTTACCACCAACCACCCATTTTCGAAGAGTCGAAGAGAGGAAAAGCCGATGCCTTTCAGATCGCGGAGGAAGACGAACGAGGATCACACCGTCACTCTCGCAATAAAAAAGAGCGTGAAAGCAATTGAACATGTGGGCCCGGTGAAATGCGGCTGGCGTGGAGAGGCAAACCCAATTGCCCCAAAGCCGACATGCCAGATTTCTTGATGCTATCTGCATGGTACTGTAAAAACGATCCGCGGCACATCGAGAAAGTCTGCAGAACAGAAAAAACTATAGCCCACACGAGGACGCAGAAAATTCACTCAATCACGAAGCCGACCCTTAAATGAGCAGAGAGAGCAAGTGGCAACAACGAGAAACGAGCCAATACACACCAAACCGTCACTGATTAGAAAGCGCCCCAGACGGAAAGCGGCAAGAAGGGTTAAGGTGAACTGTAACAATCCGAAGGGAAGCCCTGTTAAGATGGAGGGTGGACTGCCGGGTCCTTGTCCATTCGTCATGGTTTATCTTGGGATACCATAAAAAAAGCTGAGTCCCAGACATCAAATCCAGACACTTACAGAAAACAACCCTTTGACTCTAAAGGACACTATCGCAGGAGAAAACCGAAAAATCCTGTAAATTGGCATGGACAATTTTTAGTCACTTATAAGCAACATCGTCAAAGACTGCCGCTAACCACTCGTTCGACCGGGACGACCCGAGGCCTCCTGGGCGATCGAATGGTTCGCACCTCTTGGGCATCGGGATGACCGAGGGGCGCGTCGATCGAGTAACCACCACCAATTGGGAGATGACCGATCATTCCGCGAATTCCAAGATGTTTTTCGACGGCTGGCTGGGCAAGTATGCGGGAAACCCTATCTCTTTTAGCCAAGATCCCCGATAGCCTCCAAGAAGATTAACAAAAGCCAGACGAGTTCCCTTTGCACTAAAGGACAAAAAGAGAACGGAACACTCGACAAACTAATAGCCAGGGGGTGTTCAGAACCTGTGGACCTATGCCATAAGGCGAACGCTATATGTTACACCTCACCAACTGACGGGTTCCAGATTAGAATCTGTGGTGAACCTATAAGGCAACCCTGAACCATGCTTTACAACCAACTGCGCAATACCCCAGTGCCAGTAGTCAACATTTACTCCACTCCCTGGGAAAGGCAAAATTTTTGCCTAAACTGGACTTGGCACAAGTGCTATCAGCAACTTCAGTGACCAGAGACGGCAGAAGTGCAAACCATAGTCACACAAAAGGGCGCATTCAAATGCCACCGATCCAATTTGGAGTAAGGGCGTGGCACACGCGGCGTTTTTTCAAAGGTTTGATGGAACGCCTCCTTTGAATGGCATACAAGGCGGTTCGTTTCCCTATTTTCGACGGACGTCTTTAATCTCGGCCAGAGTATGAGACTTCAATTAAAAAAAAGACTCACGAGAATACTAACCAAATTTATAAGGGAATCTCGGCCTTAAGTTAAAAAAGGAAAAATGCTGCCTAATTGAAAAAAAGCGTTGAATTCTTGGGCTACTCAATAGACGGTGAGGGCATCCACCCCACAGTAAAGAAATCAAGGCAATACAAGAAGACACTGAATCGAGGAAACAAAAACAGAACTCGCAAGCCTTCTTCTTACTTACTTAATCTTTTATCATGTATTCCTGCTCGCTTAACAAGGCGACATATAGGCTGAACCGTTACACCCAATCTTTTAGATAAAAAAGTCAAACTGGATATGGTGGGTCTAGCAAAGAAAGGAAGGCTTTTCCAGAAATATTAAAAAGTGCTAACATCCAACAAAACGTTCTCGAATCCAATTTAGCAACCACATGCTTTAATTGGTGAGGTGGTGCTGGTGGTGACCTGCGACGTTTCACATTTGGAGTAGGTGCGCGTCCCTAAGCCACGCAACTTCCGGTGGCAGAGAAAGCACCCGTCGCATACTTATTCTAGGAACTCTATCAAGACTGAACGAAATTACAGCCTCAACTGGACAGGGAGCCCGTTAGCCAATTCAGTCCCTGGCCAGCTCTAAAAACGCTTCCAATGATGATCTGTAACGGGCGGGCTTTCAAATGTGTACGGACCACAACCACTTGATGCTCACATCATCACATAAGGCATCCGATATACGGCCCTAATTCATTCATATCTTCACGCACACATACATGATCAACGCGGTTATAATTAGCGATACTCAGTGTCATGGCGTCACAGTCTCTAGGTCCAGACATATTCCTTATTACATCGTGACTCATCATCGACAAGCAAACCAAACTTTATCCCTGCCGCATCAACAGTCATACTCATTAGCAGCATCGCAGACCCCTACCCCTCACAGTCAACCTACTCGTCACTGTACCTCGACGCAGCTTCCCCACCAGTTACGCCGTACGCCTCATCCCACACGGTGCACCAGCACGCATTAGCACTCTCTCGCTGCAAGGACATATCACACTCTGTCCTCCATCACGCCGATACTAACCTTCTCTGCCGGCCGCATATGCTAGTAGACTCGTGTATATATACTAAACGAGCCACCGCTACACAAGGACCTCACTTGCACATGGCTCCGACTTATTCTTGCTGGCGAGTAGCGTAAAGGCTGGCCCGGAGACACAAAAAAACTTTGAAACCTTTTAAATTCTCCGTTCGCCTGGTCCGAACCAGACGCTCACGAACTCGATGCATCTCTGCTGTTCTAAAGGCAAGTACTGGTTTTCGGAGCACTGCTCGAGTCGGTGATGATGATCGTTACGATCGCGAGGTGGTGGTGCCTACCCTTCCCAGGATCCATAAGTGGCACTCTTGCAGCACACATAGCTTAATGATACTCACATAGGTCATGTTTGGTCACAGCATAGCATCACCTGTACAGTGTGGGAGAGTGCGCACATACACCTTGGCCAGGTACAAGCTATGAGTGGTTGTCTGCGAGTCTCATGTGATCGACAGGACATAGAAAGCGTCATATACAAACTGTCTCACCGCGCGAATGTCTACTCGCTGCTGTTGAACTACTTGCCATAAAATTGCCAGTTCGAATACAAGCTTCCCCTCAAAAGCAACCCATCAGGACTGGGAGACCCCTAGGGGACCATGGTCTAGAATTCATATAGACTCCGCGGGGTTCCACCCAAAGGGGTGCATACTCTTCTGGTTGTACGTTCTCGAGTGCCTACTCAAATCTGGCCGTTGAAGTCGCAGCAAAATTCATGCACATCAACGACAATCAGAAAACCACTAATTAAAAAAATTAGATGTTACGTCGCTCTACCCAGTGTGTCTTGCGTTCTCGGTACAATGGACCATACCTAACCAAGCGTTGCCAATTTCGTAGCCAATGATCCTTAGCCTCCCCCTAAGTATCAGACATGCCCTACATAACTCGTAGCTATACCTCTGAGCACCACCAGCCTGCACTACTAACCGCGACCGCCCATCCGGCTGCAACACGGCAGAGCCGATTTCTGAGAAATGGTCCGATCTCGATTCACAAAGCGAAGCGGCTTAGAAAAAATGACCATAGGTGAATGTCTCAACAAAAAGTAAAACCGCTTACTAACCACTCCATCAGCCACATGCGCCCGTCAGTACAGTTATCTACAAGTCCGCCGGTGGCTACGGGAGCGATTTCTACTTTATGGGACGAAAATTTTACTCTCGATCACACCCTCTCCGCAAATTTTAACCCAGAAAACCCGCGTGAATGGGCTCTAAGAGTTAGGCGCGCCACAATCCAGTCCAGGTGCGGCCACTTGGTATACGCGTGACGAAAACTATCACCCCCAGTGTGATCAACCCATATGTGTGTCTGGCAAACTCTATACCCGCACAAACTCCCCAGATAACCCCATAGTCGGTAGACGCTGATGCCAGGGAGTGCCGAGCGCAGTGCGAAGCTAGCAACCAGCTATATATTGATCATCCCCGAATTAATTGAAACGAGCCAACAGAACACAACAGTCGCCGACAATACAAGATAAACTCAACAACCAAGGGCAGGGGGTGGGAAACGGCGAAAGTTAGCATAAAGAACCGTTTAAGAGAGAGCTAAAACACAACGATTATTACCAACAAAAAGAGCAAATAAAAGACTCACCGTTTTGAATGCGACTTGCGGGGAAGACGACCACATCGTAGGGTCCAGCCTGAGGCCAGCTCAACTCCTTGCCATGGAAACGGGTCTCAAAACCGCCGGTGAGTCCGGCAACTCAGGCGGCGGCAACATGGCCGACTCACCTCCCTTCCAGACGGTGATTCTCCAGAGCGAAGATTGGAGACCACAAGAACAGAGCCCCAATCCGAACCCGGTCGACAGATCTTCACACGAGGAATGTGCCGCGCAAGTCAATCCGAGTTCGGAGAAGCCCCACTCATCCTAACTCCTGCGTGACTACGTCAACCACGTACGGCTATGGAACTAAGATATAGAAGGGGAGGGGTGTTCTATATGCAAAATGGTTGAATCCCTAGGCTACTGTTCTGACGTGCTGTCCAATAAGTAAGAATACATTGGTTCACTAGGAAACCAATCAAAGAGTGCTGAAAGGCTGGGCATTTTAAAGACACTATGCCATAGCTGAAAAGCAAGCAGGCCAGCCTGCATCACCAGCACTATAAAAGGCTTTGGCTGCCGGCTGCAGCCAAACGCACCAACGTTCCTTTCTGACTACTGTTTGAATAAAACCTTTTGTTGTTGGAACCCGGTCTACCTCGTGTGTTTTCAAACAAAACAAGAAGATTATGTAGAAAGCCAGGAACTAGGTCTTAATAGGCCACACTGGAACACAGAGAGAAGAACAGTGAGTGAGACTCTATGATCCTTGTTAATAACAGATTAATTGTTGCTTCAACAATCAACTGGGCACATATTAATTTAATAGAGCCAGGGTCAAGAAGTTTATGTGGAGAATGCAAGGAAACCTGTTTTGGGGGTTTTTTTGCAACTATCTCTGACATTTTTATTGCATTGACACTGACACCTGTGGACATATTGTGGCCCAAAGACCTCTCAATTAATCTTCTGTCCCTCTTTCCTTCATCCTTTAAAGCACTTCTAGCAACAACTCCATTTGTGGATAGTTCCGCCTGTTTCGGGTTGGGGGAATGAACAAAGAATTAATTCCATGAGTAATTGACATTTTAAATGTTGTTTTGTTATGTACTAGAGAAGCAGAACTTTACAATTTTGAGTGAAAATACTTCCTAATAACTAATGCAAAGATCCTCTTTCCTGCTGTCCTGAATCAAGTGTTATTTCCATTTCCTTACAGGAAGATGACCAGTTCACTAAACACTCGCTACCTTTCTCTCCTTCACTCTATTTTATCTTCCATAGATCATTTTTATGGGTGCTGCTGCCAGAATGCAATTGAAGACAATTTTATTCTGATTATCATCTTTTTTTTTCTGAGCCATCTGGCAGGCTTAGGTGTCAACCAGTGAGACCAGGGAATGCAATATCTTGATATCCATCTCATGAATCTCCAAACAAAAACCTGATGTAAGAAAACATGACTTCCAATTAAATGTAATATCTCACAAATGAACCTCACCTTCTATCAGGGGTGGGATTCAATTTTTTTAACAACTGGTTCTGTGGGTGTGGCTTAGGTGATGGGCATGGCTTGGTGGTCATGTGACTGGGTGGACATGGCTTGGTGGTCATGTTATTGGGTGGGCGTTGCCAACTCAATATCACTCACATCAAGGCACGTATCTTCTCACCTGGCCTCTCATGACTGTGCGGATGTTGCAACAGTCCTAAGTGTGAAAAATTGTCATAAATCACTTTTTTCAGTGCCATTGTAACTTTGAATGGTCACTCCACACAAGCAAAGTACCAGCAAAGGAGGGGAGGGAAACTCCAGATAAATTCCTGAGACAGGAAGTCTAGTCCTGCCAAGAATGCAATAAGGGTTAACAGAGAGGCAGTTTCTGAAAGCAACACCAGAATGTTTCCTTCCTGCCTTCTTTACAGGATTAGGCCAGTAATTTCTTCTAACAACTGGTCCTCCAAACTGCTTAGAATGTTAACAACTGATTCTAGCAAATAGGTGCAAACTGGTAGAATCCCACCCCTGCCTTCTGTTCCTATAGAAACAAATGGATAGATTTTCACTGACTGTCAGAAATCATAGAGCATAAAAATACAACAAGAACATGTGTCAAGACAAAAGGCAGCTTTCTCAAACTCAGCCCAAAGTACTGAGGACTACAAATCCCAGAATTTCTTAGCAACTTTAACTTTCCAGATTTTTGGAAGTGGCAATTCTAGCATTAGGTTGCATAAGGCTCCAATAATCAATGCAAGTCTTTTATTGTGTAATATTTATCACATTCATGCAAGCATACAAAATGAAATAAGATCAACACTTGATTTGGGATTGACATGGTTGATTGTATTCTTGCCAACCATTCCTATTTACCTCCAGCCACATTTGCTACACACATTCCTCCCCCCTCGTAGTGACTTTCTTTCAATACTCACAGCCACTTCCATTTTCTCTCTCCCTTTGTGGAAAATTATTCTTGATTTTTCTTTGGAAGCTAATTTTATATCTCTCCCCTGCCTTTCTTCACTATTTCAATTATCCCTAGTGATAATTGTAAAATTCAGCTGTTTAAATGAAATGATTAAATCCTACATTCTGGAATATGAGAATTGTCCTTCATATTCATATTCACCAGCTTTTGCGAGTTTCATAAAGTGTTTTTTAATTCTCCCATTCATAGATGGAAATAGAAAATTCTGTTCATTCTACAAATCTGTTCATATTAAGATTGATGGAGATCAGAAAAAAATTGAATGTTTTAGGGATTGTCAAAGAAAAAGGAATTGCGGGATCATAAGGACTCTTATTCTTCTTACCACAGACTTAAAAACTACACCAATCCTCGAGTTGGTAGATTCTGAAGTACTGATATCAATGGGAGGAAAACTTTTTAATTAAAAAGTTATACCTAGCCACACCCTATTACACCAACACCGCTTGGATATGGCTGTAATTCTGCTGCAAATATGCCTTCTCCTCAAATATATATTCATGTAGATTTTTCTTTTTAAAAATTTTAACCTAAGTAGGTAGCATGCAACCAAATGCATGTAGAAATGAAGACATTGTTGGAGGAGCTCTCTGTACTGCACATGGACATTCTGGAGAGTGAGAATCTAACCTGAGCCAAGATTTAGAGCTAGGTGTTATGCTATAAGAGATTTATTTACAGGAAATATATTATAGGAAAAGGCCTATATCTTCGTAGCTATCCTTTCAGGGGAATTGAAAACCATGGGCTCTGTGACTGTGAACTTTGGAAGGAAGGCAGAAGGAAATGACCTCAAATTAGCAAACTCTTAAAACAAATTGCAGGCAAGATGAAGGAGACTAACAAGGAATCTTTACCTGCACATTAATGCCCCCTTGTGGTCAATGAATCATGAGACCCTAAAGAGTAAATGCCACTAGATTTGCACCATTTTTTGGGCAGCTTTAGTTTTTCAGAATCCAAACTGGGTCAGTCACTGGAACCAGAGGTTTGGTCTTCTGAGCTTTTGGACTTGTGCTGGAGCTCATCTTCGGAGAACTTCTCTCCAGCAGAATGTGTGACACATTCTGCTAAAAAGAAGTTCCCTGAGGATGGGTTCCAGCACGAGTCCAAAAGCTTGGAAGACCAAACCTCTGGTCCCAGATTGGATCCTGCAACAATGCAGTGCAACATTATCCTGGGACGCGCATATTTGCCTTCATTTGTGAGTTTTAGTTTTCTCACAGGACCTAATTTTTAAACGACAAAACAAAACTGAATGTCCCTCTTTTTATTTTTATTTTTAACCGAAGTGCCTTCCATGCCTGCAACTCTTTTATTCACTTTTATCATCTCTCTAATGAACACTGCTAATAATTTAGTATATTATTTCATATTGTTTCTTTGTTTTGATACAATTGCTGTTTTAATTCATTGGGTGTTTTTTTTGGTTCAGTCTTGTTTGTCTGAATAATCTTGTCATTAATTTTCTTTCAGTTCATACTTCAGAACATCTAAGGTCCAAACTCAAGTTCTCCAGCTATCAGTCATGTCCCCATTTTTTTCTCTAATTACTAAAAACTTGCCAGTGATGTAAATGGGAGATTTTGATAGTTCTGTGAAGATGAAGATATTTCTTTCAGAAAGAAAACAGCAAAACCTTTCCTTCCCAGTCATCTCAAAGAAAATGGTCTGTCTCTGACATAGTATCTGTCAGGCGGAGCTCCATTCAAAATCCAAGAAAGAAATACTTAGACTCTTTAAATTAGAGAAAAAATATCTTTTACTGAAAGTGAAATGGTAGCAACCAAAGAATTCTGAATCTGAGAAATTAGGCGCGCAATTCACATATACAAAGTGATAGAAGTGTTCCCACCCCCAATAGTTCAGATGAAACTTCCAATTAGAAGTTGTGAATATGATCATGTGGGCATCTTCAGGTGATGATGAGGCCTTTGTCCGTTGACCTTGGCATACTTTGATAACGGTTGCAGTTGCACAGAGAAAAGAAAGCTAAGCGAGAAATAGAAACCTAACTCTATTGTATGCTCCCCCCCTCATTTACACAACAGAAGAATGTAACACCTCCAGCTCACTTCCCAGACTTATCCCTACCTCCCCTCCCCCCCTGTTTCTTATGACAGCTGAAAGATGCAAAGCGATAGTAGAAGATCTTGAAGGCTGACATTATCAATATTTTAAAAGCTGCATACTTGGATAAGAAAAGCACAGTCAAACCAGTCAGTTGCTTGATGGCTACTTGATCATTTTTTTAAAATTAAATCTATCCAAACTGTAAACCTTACTCTTCCTTTGTTTCTAACTTCTTTTATTATATTACTCATTTTGGACGTTGCTGTTTTTCAATCTTCTCAAATAGAAGGTTATCCCTTCTGCACTTGTCATCCTTAGCTATGTCTTTGTCAGTTTTGGTGACAAGCTATTTTGGGGGTCAGCTATTTGGTGGTCAGCTATTTCTTAAAATCACAGAAAGTTTCTAATCCAACTTCTGCACAGGGAAAAAAATCCTCAATGGCTATCCAACTTGTTTGAAAACCTCCATTGATGGTGATCCATAATTCCAGGAAGCAGGTTGATTGATCTGCTCTTTAATAGTTTTCACCATCATGATGTTTCTCCTTACATGGCCCATTTTTCCTCTAAAAGCCACTGTTAGGGATGCTCCATAAATGACATTTGTCAGAGTTCTTCAGTAGCAATTCTGAAAAATGAGTCCATTTTGTCTGGCTCAATTTTGGTGCAAGAGGGCATGATGCAAAGACAGTTTGGACACAGTAATGCTGGTACTGCAAAGTGGGTGGCTTTCCATTGGCAAGTACTCTCTCTTCTCCCGTTCCCTTGGCTTTCACCCTTCTCTGCTGAAGCCAACATGCACTGGCATCTCACCATTATTTCATTGTGCTTTTCAAATGGACTGGCTTTTCACCCTGTTTGTGAAAACCCAATTTGAACTTAATAAGACTTACACTATGAGAATAGGTTCAATAAATAAGCAGTTTTTTTCCTGCTTTTATTGCACCCACAAGTTAATGGTTTGCTGAGTTGTTTCAAGCTGTGAGGGGTCTGACTCATTTTCCCAGAAGCTTCTTGTAACCCTTTCAATTAGTATAATGCAGATAAAATCTCTCCTGTTTAGGGTAATCAAGATACTGCCTTTAATTCAGAGTAAACTGTGAGTGTCTAGTAATTCCTCCTGTAGTATAAATTAATTTTGATCAATTTCAATTAGTGATACCCAAAGAGATGGACAGGCTGAGTGTATATCTCACCATTGTTCTCTGGATCCTTGTCCAACCTGCTCATAACTTTGAGCCAAGAAGTTATTAGAGACATTTTAATGACTCTCTGAGGGACAGCAGGATGCCTTCATGTTTTAAAAAGGACACTGTTAGCCCTTCACTTAGGAAACCTGTCCTGAATCCCTCAGAGATGGACAATTATTGACCAGTCACTAACCTACCATGGCTGTATAAAATAATTGAAACAGTGGTGCTTCTTCAACCATAGATGGTTCTGTAGGAATATTAGGAAAAATGTATGCAAAACATATATTTTAGGAAACGTACATATGAAAACAAACATGGCTGTATTGCATTTATTTAAAATATAGATTGTTCTGAAGCATTGACAAAATGCATTGGTGATTAAACGTCTGTCAAGTTGACATAGATTGGCCACAGACTAGCACTGATATTTGAGGTCCTGAACATATGGACTGCAACTCCCATAATTCCTCGCACTGTAGTTGTACACTACTATATCTGGAAGGCAATAAAGTTAAAATAAAGTATAAAACTTACCAAGAATATGATACCCCTCTATACATTCTCAGACTACGTCTGCAGTATGTGAAGAGGAATGAAAAAGAAAAGAAAACAAATGTGGAAGCAGGTTTGCTTATCAGGACAATCAGGTTACATTGTCTCTAAATATGCATTTGATTTATTAATGTTTACCTATCTGATCGTGAGCTCCAGCTATTTAAATCATTTGCCAAAAAGAGCTGAGTGCTGTAGCTTCTTTTCCCCTTCAATAAGCCTCAAACACATGTACAGACATGAGTGAACACCACTTTGTGCTTTCTATCTGATCATCTTTCTGTGACTCTGTTTTATGAGTTTGAAATGACTGAAGAGCCAGATTTAAATTACATTCTGTACTCAAGATCACGGTGGGCAACTTAATTCACTAGCTCCCAGGCAGCTCTAAAATTTGTAAGCATGGCTTGTTTATTACGTTACTGGCATGCAGCTCACAGATAGATACTGGCAAGGCATCACAGATCAAATTATTGCAAGGATAATTGGCCCTTGAATATTTTTTCCAATAATTTAGAAAAGGATATAGCAGTTGATTCGGTCTCTTCCCAGATATCACCACCTTTGACTTCCTTTGCAAAGGAAACAAATCCTGAAATGCAATTTTTTCATGGTTCATAATATTTTCCTCCAAAAAAATAATGTCAAATTTTAAGGAATTATTTCTGCATAATACCCCTGCTGTTGCACAAAAGGTATCCTCAGGATGCAGTCAGAATATCAAGATGGTGGCTGCTAAAAAATAGAAAATACACTTCTTTTTTCAGGCAATCTGACAGGAGAGTGAGAAACTCTAATATTTGGAGACACAAGGTCTACAGGTGAAACTCGAAAAATTAGAATATTGTGCAAAAGTTCATTTATTTCAGTAATACAACTTAAAAGGTGAACCTCAACCTAAATACTGTGCAGATAGACTATTACATGCCAAGCAAGATAGTTCAAAGCTGTGATACTGGGTCATAAAATTGAGATGATTATCGGTTTACAGCTATAAAACCCCAAATCCACATCTCAGAAAATTACAATATTCACATGCAACTCAATAACCCACAGGATGTACACAGAACAATATCAGAACCTCTGAAAGTATACACATGCATACGTAACTCAGCGACTTGCGTTTTTGGGCCCCTTTTGCAGCATTATCTGCCCTCAAATCGCGGTGTGGCAATGGAAACTATCACGCCTGTGCACTGCTGAGGTGTTATGGAAGACCAGCCGATGCTTCAATAGCGGCCTCAGCTTCCTGCATTGTTCGTCTCATGTCTCTCATCTTTTCTCCTTGGCAATGCTAATAAGATACTCTAAATTCGGGTTCAGGTCAAGTGAGTTTGCTGGCCATTAAGTACAGTAATCACATGGTCACTGAACGCAGGTTTTTGACGCTTTTGGCAGTGTGGCGCAGGTGCCAAGTCCTGCTGGAAAGTCAGCATCCCATAAAGCCTGCAATTTGCAGAAGAAAGCATGAAAGTGCTTTCCAAAATCTCCCTGATAGGACGGCTGCGCTTGACCCTGAAACTTAAATGAAGCTCAGTGGACCAACACAAGCAGATGATATGGCTCCCACAATCAACACAGACTGTGGAAACTTTCACACTGGACCTCTCAGATCTTGCCACGTGTGTGCCTCTCCATTCTTCCTCCAGAACTCTGGTCCTTGTTCCAATGAGATGCAAAGTCTGCTCTCACCAGAAAAGAGGACCTTTGCACCACTGAGCCAACAGTTCTGTTCTGTTTTTCTTTAGCCCAGATAAGCATGCTTCTGACGTTGTTTGTTGTCAGCGCGAGTCGGGGCTGACAAGAAGAATGTGACATTTGAAGCCATGTCCGGGAAATCTGTCCTGCTGTTTAGTGGCTCTTGATCGCACTGACTCCAACCTCAGTCCATTCCTCTGTGAAAGTCCCCAAACACTCTTGAATGGCCTTATCCTGACAATCCCCTCCAGGCTCGATCCATCCTGCTGCCTGTGCACCTTTTCTCCAACACTTTCCCTTCCACTAACTTTATATTAATGTGTTTTCTGATGCCAGCACTTTGGACCTCCAACTTCTTTTGCAAATTTTCGAGGCTTTCCCTCTTATGGAAGGAGTCAATGATCGGTTTCTCTGGCACAACTGCTCAGGTCAACAAGTCTTCCCATGATTGTTGATCTTGAACCAGACTGAGAGACCATTTAAAGGCTCAGGAACCCTTTGCAGGTGTTATGGCTTAATTAGCTGATCAGAGTGGGACACTTTGAGCCTAGAATATGGAACCTTTTCACAATTTTCTGAGATTGTGGGTTTGGGGTTTTCATGAGCTGTAAGCTATAATCATCACAATTATGACACATCATGGCTTGAACTATCTTGCTTTGCAAGTAATGAGTCTATCTCATATAATAGGTTCACCTTTTAAGTTGCATTACTGAAATAGATGAACTTTTGCACGATATTCTAATTTTTTGAGTTTCACCTGTATAAGCAGCTCAGCTGTGATGATTGTGACCAATAAGATTTTCTTCAGCTTTTCTAACTTAAACAGAATATTGTATAACAGATATAATTGATTAACAGAGTTGGAAGGGACCTTGTAGGTCATCTAGTATAATCCCCTGGCCAAGCAGGAGACCCTGCACCATTTCTGACAGATGGCAGTCCAGTGTCTTCTTGAAAGTTTCCAGTGATGAAGCTCCCACAATTTCTGAAGGCAAGCTGTTCTATTGGTTAATTGCTCTCACTGTCAGAAAATTTCTCCTTATTTTCAGTCTGAATTTCTCCTTGTTCAGTTTCCATCCATTATTCCTTGACTGACTTTCAGATGTTTTGAAAATCAGCTTGACTCCCTCCTCTATGTGGCAGCCCCTCAAATATTGGAATACTGCTATTATGTCTCCCCTGGTCCTTCTCTTCACTAGACTAGCCATGCCCAATTTCTGCAACCAGTCATCATATGTTTTCACCTCCAATCCCCTGATTATCTTGGTTGCTCTTCTCTGCACTCTTTCTAGAGTCTCAACATCTTTTTTATAATGTGGTGAACAAAACTGGATGCAGTACTCTAGGTTTGGTCTTACTAAGGTTTGCACAGTGGTATTAGTATCTCACTTGATCTTAATTGTATCTCTCTGTTAATGCAATTTAGGATTGCATTGGCTCTTTTGGCTGCCACTGCACATTGTTAACTACTTGGAGGATAGCAGGAAAATCTGTCGCCAAAGCAATGTTCAGGTAAGTGCAGACTGAGTTCATTCCAAGAAACTAACTTGGGGGCGGGGGAAGCTAGACAGCCTCCCAAAATTTTAATGAGGATAAAAGAGGAAGGAGGGGTAACACATTTAGACTTTACCAGACTCTCTTACTATAGTTATTCTCATAAAAAAATGGTTTAGACCTGTATGACATTGGATTCATCATCTGGTCTGCCCGATAGAACTGACAGAGGCTGAAGCAATGAGATTGAAGCTTTACCTTTTTTTGTGTGCATTGCACCACCTTGACTTCCTGACCACATCCTGCAGAAATCGAGATTCACTACTTTGTTGGAAATGAGCACCTCACTACACTTAAGAGGATTCTGGATTGAAAGGATTAGTCAGCTGTAAGCTGTTGCCCAGGAGATGCCTGAAATGTGTTAACAACATACATTCTTTAAGGAAGCTCCTTTCAACATCATGAGTCCCAGATTCATTGCCTGGTTTTTAATCTTACATTTTATATTTTAAATGTTATGTCATTTAGTATGTCTTATTTTAATTGTGAAGCTTCTGACATGAATAAACCAATTACCTGATTTTTATTTTTTGATAGTAAATTAGGAACTGACACATGTTCTTTTGGACATATTGAATAATTAAAATGGATATGTTATGGATGAAGAATAGATATTGAATATCCAATAGATTATAACTGATTTTCTTCCCTTTCACCTCTCCTTTAGTCATTCTTTGCTTTCCCCCAAATTCACCCCCTCCCAATTTCATCTTGCTCTGTAACTAAAAAAAAAAATCATGGAAAGAAGAGGACAGTAGCGTAGAACAAACTAAAATTTGTTTATTCACTTAAAAATTGACCATGGTATTATGCCATTGCTGTGTAGTAATGAATTTTAAATGCCAAAATAGGGTGAGGAGATTCATATTTAGAGATTCAGACAACCTGATAACTCTTGCAAGAGCTCAGGGAATACTTTTCTTGTATTCCCTTTACTCCCAAACTGATATTTATTGATTTTATTTATTTTATTTTGTCAAGTGATTATAAGATAACAAGTATAAGTGTAAATATGGTTATGAACACATGAAATGGATACGAATAAGAGAAAAAAGAAACAATAGGTCACAGACCATTGGTGCGCTTATGCACACCCCCTACAGACCTCTTAGGAAAGGGGTAAGGTCAATAGTAGACAATCAAAGGTTAAAGTTTTTGGGGTTTGGGGAAGAAAGCACAGAGTCAGGTAGAGTATTCCAGACATTGACCACTCTGTTGCTGAAGTTGTATTTCCTGCAATCAAGTTTGGTGCGGTTTACCTNGTATTGTTGTGGTTGAAGCTGAAGTATTCATTGACAGGTAGGACATTGCAATGTATAATTTTATGTACTATACTTAGTTCTAGGTTGTCTGGGTCTAAAATTTCAAGTCTGGTGGCATAACATATTCTGCTATGAGTAGAGGAGTGGAGAACTCTTCTTGTGAAATATTTCTGAACTTTTTCATTGTATTAACATCAGATATGTAATGTGGGTTCCAGACTGATGAGTTGTATTCAAGTATTCGTCTAGCAAATGTTTTGTATGCTCTAGTTAGTAGAGTGATATGGTGAATCATACGTACAAAATTTTTCCCCCATTTGTAATTATTTAGAGTTTTTGTGTGCATCTATGTTTTGATTTTCTTTTTCCTGTCAAGCCATTCCATATCTCATAACTTTCAGGTTTCTAAAGATGATGTGCTGTGTTTTGTTTTACAAAAGCCCCACCATTGTGGGGGTGGGAATAAACGAAGGCAAAAAAAGAAAATCATACTCTGCAAACCATCCCCATCTCCTGCAGTGAGCTGCATTTAAATAAGACAGTAATTACATGCTTCAAAGACCCATCATTATAATACAAATGCAAGAGACACACATCACTTAAATGAAGAGAAAATGAACAACGACTTAAAAAATGTCTTCAAAGTGTTCTTGGAATTCTTTTCTTCCTTTATAGAGCTAATTCAAACTGAACTTGTCTAAATTAAGTCTAATACTCCAATACTGAGGCTGGTGGACACGTGCAGCTCTTAATGATGATGCTCACATTCTCATTTGGACATTGGTATAAATAGCTGCAGCTTCATCAAAGCCACCAAAGAACATTCTGGCATGTCCAGTCCAAAATGCTATGCATTGAACCAGTCACTGATGGATCTTCCACTTCCAAAGGATTCTTGCATATTTATCCACACACAGATACATTGATACATAGCAAATCATCTGGTTGGGTTACTCTGTCCTACCAATATCTTGGGTAAACATAGAGGAAGTAGAAAAACTTTCTTTATACATCTTTTATGACTCCATTCCTGGCAGAATTGGAAAGAATGCTGTTTATTCTTTGTTCATTGCTTCAGGGCTCAGATGCATCTTCCCTTCATAGTCAAGAACTTTCCAGCATAAGATTGTATTTTGCAAGAAATCTGATAATCGAGGAGGAAAGGAGGGGGTTGTGTTGAGCATATGCTATGCTCTCCATAATCCCCAAATATCATTCAGAGGGAACCAAGAACAGTGTGTGCTTGTGATAATTCTATCAAACACTTTTCCAAAGTTTCCTTTCTCATTGGACAGCTGATTCTAGTTACTTGTTCAGTGTGTTCTATGAGTGCCATTGCTGAAGAATAATGAAGTAGTGGAGTGGATGTTTCAGACTTTCTTGAATCACAATTTTGCTTCTTACATGAGAGTATCAGCACAGCCATGGCATTTTCATCCCCCAGTAGCATAAATGGAGTGATAGTTAATAATATTTGACCTCCTATAATATATAAGCCACAAGCTATTGTTTTCATATCAGAAAAGCAAGATACCTTGTTGGTAAAACAAATCAAGCTACAATTTGGTGTACTGCAATTTATGAACCCAATGAATGATTTGTGGCTTGGCCTCCTAGCTGCATTAGGTCTTACACAAATACCTTTATAAGAATGGTAGGTTAAGTGAACATAAAGTTTTAATTTCTTTATCTGATTTAAAAAAAACAAATTAGAAAAGAAACCCACATTTACCTTTTTTTCTTTGTTTCCATCTGGTTTTGTTATTTCAACTACCTTTATTCTTTTGTTTTGTTCTGTTTTCTGGTTTTAATGTTGTTGGTTTTTTTTTTTTGATCTTGTTGCTTTACCATTTGTAAAGTATCCAGAGTTCCTGGGAATCTGGCTGCATATAAATTGAATAAGTAAATAAATAAATATTTAAATGTGATGTGTACAGAGTAGTGAGGTAGAATCTCCTGCCTCATTCAAAATTATATTTATGCAGCAAGGCAACAAGGCTTTGAGGGTGGCATGTAGGAAAGTAACTTCTTATGGGCTGAAAACATGCTGACCATAAGGTAGCATGAGAATAATGCTGTCATCTAGCCAATTGTCTCTAGTTTTGGAGTCTGGATTTAGTAATAATCTTTAGCATTTGGTTATGGATAGGGAGGTTGCTCCACCTGGGATAAATGCAAACCATTTTTGTTAAAAGTGAATGGTGAGTAGTGGATATTGAATATTAATATCTATATGGATTCTGATGTGAAGTTTATAGTATAACATAATAAACTTATTTAAGCACTCTTATCTTAGTCTATAATAAGTTGGTTTGTTTTTTAACAGCTAGAGAGCTTTGTACAAGCTGAAGTTCTCCAAATGTACCATAATTATTTATATGATCAGATTTTCTTGGAAAAAGTAAAGGACAAACCTGAAAAAGAGATTCATAAAGATAACATTTTTAATTGGTTAAGTTTATAACTTTGTTTTACAAATAAAAATTCAAGAGGAAAATCATGAGAAGCTTTACAAAAACACAAATCTAATAAAAATATCTAAAATCAAACAGTGCATGTATATTTATTTTACAGAGACAAATCAACTTTTTCATGTTAAAGTGTGCATTAAGCTAAATGTCCAAAATAAAGGGGGAAAAGTGAGGTTTTTTAAAAAAAAATCTAAAATTTTTGAAAAAGGAGACTGTTCTTTATAATAAAGGGAATATAGACACATGGTTAGGGAAAACTATGCAACTGACATTTTTTATTTTTATAAAATAATAATGTATCACCCAGAAACTGATTAATTTCAATTTTTCTCTGGCTTTCTCCAGATTTTCTTTAAAATTCCTACTAATCAGATACATATATCTGTAAAAGAAAATGTGAAAATAGAAGTGATAAAGCTGCATGCACAAAAGTATATGATTATTCTGTTGTTCAAAGACTGAGGCATTTAATCCACTATAATAGAGGAGAATATGCCCTGGCAGAAATGCTATAGTTCCAACATAAAATTAAATTCATAAGAAACATCAGGCAGTTTTGTACCTACAATGGTGGATCAGAATTGTTTTCAGAACTATGCAACAGTGATTGACAAATAGTCCTCAATTTATGACTGGTCACTTAGTGACCATCCAGTTATGACAGAAACTTTTGCCCACTGCAGTCATGTGGTTGCATTTTAGGCACCTGGCAATCAGATCCCATTTATGGCTATTTGCAGTCACATGACTATAATTTACCATGTTCTTATCAACCTTGAAGTTGGCTGAACTGTGGCCATTTTCTTTTTTGTAGTTTCTAGAGAGGTTTCTTTTCTCACTGCTTCAGGACTGACATAGCCTGGAGCGAAGAGGCCAGCAAGGAGGGTGTAGAGATTAGCTGGAGTGTTGTAACCAGAGGTGATATTCAGCAGGTTCTAATCAGTTCTGAACAACCAGTCACGGAAATTTTGAGTAGTTCGGAGAACCAGTAGTAGAAATTTTGAATAGTTCAGAATACCATCTCTGACTGGCCCAGCCCTCATCTACTCTCTGCATCCCAAGTCCCAGCTGATTGGCTGGGTCTTCTTTTGTTTTCCTGCATAGGAGACCAGAGCTGGAAAGCAGGTTAGTAGGGTGGGGAGGGAATGGGGATTTTACAATTACCCTCCCCCAGGAGTGGGGAGGGAATAGAGATTTTGCAGTATTTTTCCTCTGCCACGCCCACCAAGCCATGCCCACCAAGCCACGTTATGTCCACCAAGCCACGCCCACAGAACCAGTAGTAAAAAAATTTGAATACCACCACTGGTTGTAGCCTCAATAAAATTATTTCACTTGTGGATCAAGGAAATTGGTGCAGGTGTCCAAAGATGGAGATTGGATTGTATGCTGATTGGACCATGTGACTGAGACTCTGGGAGGAAGTGATGTTTTATTTTCATTGGGGAAAAATCAGGTGGCAACTTAGAGCCAGTTTTTCACCAGAAGTATGCCAATTTGATAGGTATGTCCTAATAAAATATTCTTTGAGGAATTTGGCTGCCTTGGAGTTCTCATTGAACAGAGTGTATTACTTTAAACCCTGATAGTTCTTTTTTTGCTGGAAACTGGCTTTTACTTCTAGTTTTCAGCAAAAAAACAACAACCCACAACTGTACAATTGGGTACAAAGGGTTTCTTTATGACCATTACAAAAAAGATTGTAAAATCGGGTACAGTTGCATGGTGACTCGCTTATCGACTAGCACAGTATGACAGTTATTTTGGACTCAAATACAGTCATAATCAAGAATTTATTTGTAATGCTTCTTTTTTTCTTCTATTCTTACCTTCCTTGCTGCCTATAAAAGCTTGGCATTGTTGTCACATGAGTTATCTTGCACAAGCAACAAGAGAATACCCAGTAAGCAAAGTAACTATCACTCGCCAAAGTGTGGTGGTATCAAACACCAAAGCTAATCTGTCCTGACAAGACTTAAGCCTCGGAGCAATTATGCCTTCTTTTTTGCATTTTTTTTATAAAAAAAATCTTTGAAGAAACTGTATTCCAGTTGTGATAAATGCAGGTATTTTTCTTTCTATTCTTTTTATCCTTTTTTTGGAAAGGAGGAGTATTTAAAATGAAGTAAATTATACTTCATTATACTTCACTTAATTATACACCTGCAGCTTCCCTGAAGCCACAGATATGAAAGGAGCAATTTGCTAAAGAGTTGATACCAGTTCAGTGCTCCCAATTTTTAATTCTCACAATTTCTGGTAGAATTAATGGCCTCTATTGCATCCATTTTTCTCTCTAGATAGATTATTGATTCAGGTTTTCATGGTCAGCATCAGTCCATTGATTTAATGCTGAACATGGCTATGGGCTATGGTTTAATTATCTGCTACCTGTATATAAAGAGCAGCAGCTTGTTCCAAAGACACACCAATAAAAAAATTAGCTCCTCTGAGATTTCTTCATGTCAGACCAATCACCTTTTCACTTGTATGAAGAACCAATTAGAAACTGGATTTCCAGAATTCCAATAACATGGTCCAATTAAGAGATTAGTTTTGTTACCAATATAAGAGCTCAGTCAATTCCTGCTCAGTTGTCTGTGAGCTGCTAAGAAGTACAGTACAGAGCAAAACACTTTCATCCCCTAAAGATGCCAACCACAGGATGCAGCTGAAACATCAGATATCAGATAACCTGCTTTATCAATTGCCTCGTTCAGTGACCACTCAAAGTGATGATGGTGCTTAAGCCCATGTCACACCGAACCAACGGATGCAAAGAGGATGTAAAACAGACAAAAAAGCTTGCCATCTGTGTTGGAAAACGCCGATTACTCACTGTCTCCTTTGCTTCCTCTCTTATCTGCCAGCATCTGTTTTATGACGTTTCATCCGCTCCAAAAGTTTTGGGCTGCCCAAAACTTTTGCGCAGAAAAATGTACCTAGTTCGTCTGTTCTGCATGCCGCTACGCATCCGTTACGGATCCAATTATGCATCTGCTATATCCGCTATGCATCCGCTATGCAGCGCGCAAACTCGCATCCGCCCAGACGCAGGGAGGAAGCGGAATGCATGCAGAACGGATGCAGAACTGATGCAGAAGAGATGCAAGCATTGAAAACAAAGCGTTTAAAACGACGAAAAACGTTCGCAGCAGAGACCTATCTTGGATATTAAGGATGTCTAGAGGCATTGCCTAGAGGATCCCTAGAGGACGCCTAGCGGAAAACCTATATTCCTATAAAAAGGGGGGAACTCATCGTACTCACTTTCAGACCAGCAGAACCAGCTGTGCAGACCTCTGCAGCCTTCATCTGACCTTTCCTCTTCCACAGCATCCAGTCATTGTCAACCGTGGATCGTAACACAGTCCTTTTGGCAGCCACCATCCTTCTGCAACAGTGCGAAGCCATCTGCAGGCTCTGTGAACTCTACTGTGAGAAAGAAAAAGAGCAGCCAAAAAGAGTTGGGTCTGAAGATGGTTCTCCAGAAGAGCAGAGGACGGACTGTACAACAAACTGATGGTGGAGACTCAGGAATGAAGACACTTGGGCGTTCCAAAACTTCATGAGGATGCCTCCAGCCATGTTTGACGAAGTGTGCAGCGCCTGACACCCAGGTTGACCCAAAGACAAACACCAACTTTCCGGCCCAGCCTGGAACCTGGGCTCAATGGCACTCACTCTGCGCCACCTGGCCTCCGGACCCACCTACAGGAGCATGCAGGATGGCTGGAGGGTGCCATCCAACATCATCAGCATGTGGTCAGAGAAGTGATGCAGGCCATCATCGAAGAATACAAGAGGAGCTCCTCCAGTACCCCTCCACTGAAAGAAGGGATGGAAGAAAGTTGCAGAGCAGTGGTAGCAGAAGGTGGAACTTACCACACACCGTTGGACCATAGATGGCAAGCACGTGGCCTGCAAATCTCCAACCAAACTCAGCTCCACTTATTTTCAACTCCAAGGGCTTCTTCAGCATCATCTCTTCGCCATGGTTGATGCTGACTACAAGGTCATGTACATCGATGCTTCAGGCAACGGCTCATTCTCAGATGCCCAGGTATACAACGGCAGTGGTCCTCAAGAGGGGCTGGAACGCAACCTCATCGTGGGCTTCCAGATCCAGACCCGCTGCCCCAACGACACGCAAGATGTGCCCTACTTCATCATGGGGGATGACGCCTTCTCCCTCACAACCTACCTCATGAAGCCCTACACCTCCAGACGCCTCACCCGTAAAGAGAGGATCTTCAACTACAGGCTGTCCAGGCAAGGCGGGTGGTGGACAACACCTTTGGCATCCTGGCAACAGGTTCTAGGTACTTCTCACCACCATGCAGCATAGCCCAGAGACCGTGAGGAGGATCATGAAGCTGGCTGCATCCTGCACAATCTCATGCGCAACCCGCTACCCAGTGTTACAGGACAGGCTTTATGGACCGTCAGCAAGCGAATTGGCGACATGGAGCCTGGGGAATGGAGGCAAGGGCGAAACCTGATAGACATGAGATGTGCAAGGCCCCAACAGAACCTCACGTGAAGGGAAGAAGCAGCGCTACCGTCCTGAGACGCTGGTGCAACTCCCCAGCTGGAGCAGTGGAGTGGCAAGACAGGATGGTAGATGCTAATGATGCTTCCTTCAGCCTGTTTCGTCACAACGGATGAAGATTGGCTATGTATGTTGGGTGTGGCCTACAATGAACAGGGCATTGTAATAAAAGAGTTGTGTTTGTGCTGACATGTGTGGATGATTATTACATTATTATTGATAATAAAGGGCCAAAGGTGTGGCAGCTGGGAGGGTGGACCATACAGTCCCACTATGCTTGCACTGGAGGTTTATCTATCCCACAAGCTATTACCCATCCCAAAGTATCCCTGCCCCACCCACTTGCTATCTTAACCCATCCACAAAGCATGCAAAGGCTTAAAACCATTTCTAAAGTTTCCACCAAGACTTTATTAAAAAAAGAATGAAGAAAGTGTGTTAATCAAAATAGACTTTATTAAAAAGAAGCTATAAAACAAAAATGAGTCTCTGGCCACTCCTCTTGGTCGCTCAGTCTCAGGGGTAAAGGGTCCAGGTGCTGGTGCAGGTGGCCTGCCGCTGGAGTGCTTGTCATCAGCTCCTCCAGAAGCAGAAGCAGCAGAAGCGCCAGCCCCAGAAGAGCGAAGCCCGTGCTGCAGAAGCCTCAGGAGAACCAGAGTGAGGGCCAGGGGGCGGGATGGTAGCCCTGTCCCTCTTGCAAGGGCTGGCAGCAGATTGCTGAGGCTTGCTGTGCTTCCGCATGGTTGTGGGGTTGCTGGCTGGCAGGAAGGCTGGCAGGAACCAAGGCTGCAGAAAGGCTGGCAGCCAGGCAGGCACCAAGGCTGGCAGCAGGCACCAAGCTGGCAGGAAAGGCTGGCAGGCAGGCAGACAGCAAGGCTGGCAGGAAGGCTGGCAGGAAGGCTGGCAGGCAGGCAGCACCAAGGCTGGCACCAAAGGCAGGCACCAAGGCTGGCAAGGAAGCCGGCACCAAGGTAGGCAGGAAGCTGGCAGGCAGACATGAACCAAGGCGGAAGGAAGGCAGGGCAGCAAGGCTGGCAGGCAGACTGGCTGGCAGCAAGGCTTCGCAGGCAGGCGGCACCCAAGACTGGGAGGAGGCTGGCAGGCAGGCTGGCAGCAAGGCTGGCAGCAGACATGCAGCAGGGCAGGCAAGCAGCCAATCCGTCCGGCAGCAGGTCTTTCCTCTGAATGGTGACCTGCTTCCGAACTGCTTCCGTTTTGATCCGCAGGGCTGACGCAATGCATCCTACCCGCATGCGCAATAACGCCAGGCATCCGTTTGGCTTTCCGCTGTCATCCGCTGTTGCATCCGCTTCATCCGCTGTGCATCTGCTCTCATCCCTATATCCATTCCGCGTTCGCTTGATGAGCCCCCGGAAGCCCTGCAGATGCGCCATCCACTCCCATCCGTTTCAATCCGCTGGGCTTCCGTTCCGCATCGCTCTGCATCCGCCGTCCCTACCCGCGTCCAGTTATCCGCTCTGGTTATGCAATTTTTGCCCCTTTTGAGAGCGATAAACAACGGATGGAACATTTTGCTCCGTCCGCTGGTGTCCTTTTTGCATCCGTTGGGCAGTGTGACATGGGCTTTAGGAATCAATTCCCACATTTACAATCTCTGCATTGTCCCTCACTCCCTTGTGAATGCCGTTACACTCAGTATGCATAGTAGTATGTCTAACCCATTTTTTCTTCCTTTCTTCTTGTGGAAGATGTTGGAAGGAGGGGGAAAAAGACAAGAAATCTCTATAGACAATTTCACCTGTGCTTGATTTTTTTTCTTCCTCCTTCACAGAGTGGGGAGATTGGAGAGAAAGAGAAAAAGAGAGTAAGCTGGCACACAATCAGGAATACGTTGGGATGTTTGCATAGCACATCCATGACTTTTGGCACCACCATTTTTCTTTTGATGTATATTCCCCATAGAGTGATGGTTTCCTCTATTGTAATCCCCTCTCATGAATGTAAATACAAACATTGCTTCCCTTCTTACTAATTATCCCAGCACAGAGGTGAACATTTCTCTGGGGAGCGGGGAAAAAGAAAAATACGGTTGCAGTCCTGCAATTCACATAGTGAAAATCACAGAGTGATTGCTTTGTTTGATGACAGCTACTGATCCCAATTTGTAGTCACTAAACAAGGACTATCTCTAGTCCACTGTCTATTACACTGGAATTATCTCTTTTGGAAACAAGCTTGTTCATTTCAGAATGCGGAATATGATCTACAGAAAAGTGATGATGTTATCCATTCAATCATGACTAATCTCTGCAATTCTATGGGCCAGGTCTCTCCACATCTTCTGATTGGGCACTACTTCTTTGAGTGGTTCTGTGCTCTGGTGTCAGTTTTGATGGTGTCCAGACACCATGTTCTTTGGTGAGCTAGTATCCTTTTACTGCTAACTTTTCCAAATAAAATAGAGAAATGCAACATGCCAAATTGCACTTAGTAACTTCCACCTTCAGAACTTGGAACATATAATCACTGCAGATTATTTGATGGGGGAGCATTACTGACATCAAAGGTATGATTGTATTAATTCTAAAATAAAATGTAAGTAAATCAAATGTTATTTTACTTTGGTTCTGGCATGGTTTTCGATACAAAAATAGCTATATCCTAGCTATATCCTACATGCTATATTCAAACACGAATTGCAATGAGTCTTGGCAGAGTCAAAGTTGCAGCGTCTCTCTCACTGGTAGGCCTTGAAAAGTTTAACTGGTGATGGTTTATTATCCATTTGTTTCAGGCCCTGGGGATGAACTGACCACGTTAACTTAAATATTCTGTGCAAGGATCTTGTGTCGCAACATGTTTACTGTTTCATCTAGCCTAGGCAAATCTAACCATTTGTGATTTCTAGACATCCTCAACTCTTTGTCACAACTCTTAAGACAACAGCTGACTTACTATAAGATGCCATGAAACAAAGAAGAATGGAAGAGTTTCTTCCAAACTGCCTGCATCTTCAATTTAAACAATCATTCAACTGGAATTGTATGACCCACTCCAATAATGAAATGTTCATGCTGGACTGTGGAAATGCAGAATACACACCCTGCAGAAAAATGTGGTTAGTACAGGCCGATAAGCAGAGGCTAGTGAATGTTAACAAAAAGGAGGGGAGGCAGCCAACTATTCAGGTGGTTAATTTATCTTACATTTAATACTGTCTTCATGATGGATTTGGGTCTTTCATGTCAGGTTTTTCCAGGCCTTGATTAAGCAATGAACATTGGGAGGATTCATGTCCCTGTTTAATCATGAATTATTTGTCTGCATCTTTTTGGCTAATCTATTTCACAGTCATTATAAGAATCAGACAAGAATACTGCAATGTGTACTTTCTTGGACTCTGTAGGTGAAAAGCAAGATACAATTATGATCAACAAAGTAAATAAAATATGGAAAAGGCTTACAAAGGCAATAACAGATGTGTTTGCATGCTGTGGTAAGCTAGAATTTCACAGAAATTGGCTCCCCAAAATGAATCAGAGTGTTTATTCCCACTTGATTCCTTCTGAAAGTAGGAAAAAATAAGTTTTGCTGAAAGTTGTTTCCATGGTTTGCTAGCTGAGAATCCTAATTTGTAGCTCTTTTAACAAGCCAGAGTTTGTTAAATAAATTAAATAAGAGCATTATTTCTAATTTCTGATCTCTGGCTTGTTGAAAAAAAATCATCAAAGACCCTATTAAAGACAAAATATTAAACAAATGATGGAAGAAATTTCAGTGATTGGTTTAATCCCAATAGCAATAGAAAAAAAATAGTGTTTGGTTCCAAATCTAACCAAGCTATTTTTAACTGATTTTAAACATGCTTGGGGTAAACTTATGTCCAAAATAAAAAATATATTAAAAAAAATTATACATAAAAAATAATACATAAATTATAAAGAAAACACACACACACACACACACACAAACCAAATATCTTCAAAGGGCAGACTTGATGGACTACTAGGTCTTTTTCTGCCATAAGCTTTCTATGTTCCTGAGTTTTAAAAAATTCTAGCCTATTGTAAAATGTGATCCCTTCAGTGTTTGTTTTACATTTTCATGCTAGACAGGAAAGCTAGTTCCCTAGGTTATTACCTAACTCCTTGGAATGAATTTATAATTTTTTTTTTAATTTTTGATCTAATGTTTCAGTTAGAGATTGTCAGGGTTGAGAATCTCTTTCTCCAATACACAGTATAGTGTTTTCTCTGCCTTATTTCTTCACCAATGTTAGGAAGTTCTAATAAGACCTGGAATTATATGTGCTATGGGACATTTGCCAAAGAAGATTTGCTTGAAGTAACTGATTAATTTTGCTCACATTTACAGTCAATTCATATATGTGTAATTTCATTACCCACCACTTGTTATATGAAATAAAGTGTTGCAAAATATTGTGCTATCTTCTGGAATGTGTTTTTTGCTTTTTCAGTCTATAACCCCACCCCACCCCACCTCAAGTCCTTGGTTCCTTCCTTTCCAAGAATAGGTAGAACTAATTCTGTTTACCTTCTGAGACCAGTCCATGTGAATCTGTGCTACCACCAGCTAAGATTCTGTTCTTCAACTATCTAGTTTATGGCTTGCAGAAAACTTTTTTCTACCAACATTTAAAAAAATTCTACCCAACCAGTTCTACGTGACTAGTTGATTAACTGTATCTTCTTTAGCTTTTGTGCCAAAGATACTTCTTTGAGATTAAACCAGCTCTCATAGAAATAATTAATGTTCTCATTATTCTTCCAGATGAGATTACCCTGGTTCTCCAAAGGTATGTTTGGAATGAGATTTTCTGAATATTTTCAACATAACCAATGCATCTAGCATGCAATAGGTTACATAAAGCTGGACTATTTCAAAATACTTGGAAATGCAGCTGTCTCTGAAATGCATTTGGAAATTGCATTTGGTGCAGCACGTTGTAGCTAGCTCATTGGTTGGATTAAGTATTTGATATGCATTGATATGCTGCTGAGCAGGAAGGGCAGCCTTACAGCAACAAGCCCAATTATTCTATAGAACAAAACTTCAATCAGAGGATCTTATAAACCATGTCTTGGTAATATTTATTTATTCAATTTATATAGCTGTCACCTCACATATATGCCAGATTGGCTCCCTCATCCATGATAAGTCATCCAGAGTCACCTTGTAGAGGAGATGGGCCACGTAAAAATAAATTAATTAAATTCATAATCATAAGTCTTGTTACAAGCTGACCTGCCATTTAAAAGCAGTGGCCCTCTCAACCCCCTGCCCCAATCCACTGCTACCCCTTGTTCACTTTTGCCAGACCATGGCACACATTTGCCAATGCCATCCATATCATACTTACAATAAAAAGTTCCCAACAACCCACTGATCCTACAAGACACCAAATCACTCTGGGCATTCTACCCAAACACTCAATGACTTCTAAGGGGCCAAACACCCAAGGAAGAACCACCACCCACCCCACCAGGGATCTTTGAGATGGCAGGGTACCAGTTCGCACCTATTTGCTAGAATCAGTTGTTAACATTCTAAGCAGTTCAGAGAACCGGTTGTTAGAAGAAATTACTGGCCTAATCCCGTAAGGAAGGCAGGAAGGAAACATTCTGGTGTTGCTTACAGAAGCTCCCTCTCCGTTAACCCTTATTACATTTTTGACAGGACTAGACTTCCTGTCTCAGGAACTTCTCTGGAGTTTTTTCCCCCTCCTTTGCTGGTACTTTGCTTGTGTGGAGTGACCATTCAAAGTTACAATGGCATTGAAAAATTGACTTATGACCATTTTTCACACTTACGACTGTTGCAGCATCCCCACAGTCATGAGAGGCCAGGGAAGGAGATGCATGCCTTGATGATATTGAGTTGGCCACGCCCGGCCAATAACATGATCCCCAAGCCATGTCCACCCAGTCACATGACCACCAAGCCACACCCACGAACTAAGCCATGCCCACAGAACCAGTTGTTAAAAAGTTTGAATCCCACCCCTGAACACATCTATGAATAAACATCATTCCCCCAACATCTTTATATTTCTTGTAAAACACCTTTCTGTAGTTAGTATAGAATCTGAAAAGTTGCTGGAAGTACTGTATATGCTGAAGAGGACATAACCTGAGATTACTTTCACAGTATCTGCTTTCAAGTCAGACTTCTGGCCAGATTTTAACTCTATTCTGGTCCAGGTTTTGAAGAAACTTGGTTTGGAATATACAAGAATTTCATATAAATTGCATTGAGAACCAGTATGGGTTTTCTACTGTTATCATATATTGCACCAAAAAATCAGCAACAGATAATGTCCATCTGACTTAATATTTCTTCCAAAAATCTACTAAAATTATCTCCAAAAAAAGGAAAATAAAAATTAATACAGTTTTGAGAGCCAAAAAGGCATCCAGAAGCCATTAGAGAAATGTCAGATTCAGGAGATCAGTAGAATATTGCAAAGAAGCTCAGAGTAACACCCCTCCCCCATCACACAGAAACAGAAACACACCCCTGAGGATGTAAGAGAAAGGGAGGGATGGGCAGATTTGCAAGATTTTGTTATTATCTCAACAAAGTTTAATTGTAGTCGTCCTGTGGAATCAGGTTTCAGATCTGGTCTACCAGAAAGTCTTAAAATATAAAGAGAAAAAGTTATGTTTTTTAAAAAAGAAAGAATTTATATAAAAGGTGATTTATATAGCTTTCACCTCACATAAAAGAATTTGCATTTGAAAAAACTTTATGAGGGAAACATACAGGGGTGGGATTCAAAATTTTTAACAACCAGTTCTGTGAGCGTGGCTTAGGTGGTAGGCATGGCTTGGTGGTCATGTGACTGGGTGGACATGGCTTGGTGGTCATGTTATTGGCTGGGTGTGGCCAACTCAATATCACTCACATCGAGGCACACATCTCCTTGCCTGGCCTCTCATGACTGTGGGGATGCTGCAACAGTAGTCATAAGTGTGAAAAATGGTCATAAGTCACTTTGTTCAGTGCCATTGTAACTTTAAATGGTCACTCCACACAAGCAAAGTACCAGCAAAGGAGGGGAAAAAAACTCCAGAGATGTTCCTGAGACAGCAGTTTCTGCAAGCAACACCAGAATGTTTGCTTCCTGCCTTCCTTACAGGATTAGGCCAGTAATTTCTTCTAACAACCGGTTCTCTGAACTGCTTAGGATGTTAACAACTGGTTCTAGTGAACAGGTGCGAACTGGGAGAATCCCACCCCTGGAAACATACCTATCAAAAACTCCTAGGCAATTTATATCCACTGTTATATAAATGAAGGTAAGATAAATAAAAAGCATTCAGACATTAGGAATGGTTATTAACACAAATGATTGTCCATTTTTTCTCCTATTTGGTAATAAAACCATTTCAAGCATAAACCATGCTAGACTAAATTACAGTCTTACAAAGACAGGCAGACTGGAGAAGATTAGGAATTCTTCTTTCTTGGACTGATGTTACTCCTGAATAAAAGTATGATTCCATCTGTCATGCTGACAACTTCATGGCAAGAAAAGATTGAGAAAGAAATCAAGATTCATGATTTTAGCCAAAAACATGCATGTAGGATGAAAGAAAACAGCCTCCAATTAACTGCTGCAAATAAAAAGCCACCAGCTGGGGACTGAGAAAAGAAAATGCCTACTGTAATATCCTCTTTAATGATGTCCTCTGCATGGCATTAGAAGCACTTAGTGGAACTCTTGGGCCTCATTCTCTGCCTGCATTTTATTTAAGCAACTGACAGACTTTAATATTCCTTCCTCAAGGATTTGTCCTATGTAAAACTGCATCCTGCACAGACCACTAATCACACTGACATGTTCTCCAGAAAGGGAACTCATTTAGAAGCAGTCGTTGGAATGCCGGGTCCTTTGCTGGTTTAATTTTGTATTAGAGATCACAGACATTATGCTGATTCAAGAACTGTGCTATTCCAAAATTAGTTGAGTCCCTTGACCGACAAGGAGGATTAATAACAAGGATTTTGAAGGGCAAGAATGTGCCACTTTTCTGCCTAGCAGCAGGTAGGAAAAGAACTGAAAGATAGGAAAAACAAACACTGAAGGTCAACCTTAGTCATCAGAATACTTTTTCCTACCAATTCTCATTCAATCAAATGAAATGGAAATTATTTTTGCAGATTCTTATAAAAGAGGAGGAATTGTTGGTGACAGTTTTGCGCATATAGGATAGGCCATCATTTCTGTAGAACAGACAAAAGACAGTGATTCCAACCAGCTTGGCTTTGCATAATTTTAGTAAATCTCTAAAGAAGTCATCATATGTCCTCCCATAGACTTTATCAGTTTTGGACAATCAGATTTTGAAGTCAAGGTCTTCCAAAGAGGCTTCATAGGGATGGAAAGATCATCAATACAATAGCAATAAAACAATACAATCCAAAAGCTCCAATGGAAGAACAGAAGTTTTCTCTGGAGCAGAAGAAAAGCTGGAAGGAATTGCAGGGTTGATTTTAGCATAGCACATTACTTAATATGGTGATGTTCCCAGGAAAGTCTGAAATAAATAACAGTGGTTTCATTCACAAATGGTTTGAATTGACCTTTTCTTCCCTCTAAGCAAAACATTAATGCATTTCAAACAACTTTGTTTTCGTTAAAAACAGATCCAAACATTTTGAAGTGACTCATGACAATTTTCATGGGAATGGAAGGAAGATGAGTGGGAATCAAAGAAGAATAAATTTCTATGGCCGTCTAATTCTATTGATTCCATTGACTTATTCACAAGCAAATACACTGAAAAGTAGAATGGCTGTTTCATGAAAGTCCTCTTTCTGAAAGTATTGGGTTGCATAATCAGTTCTTGATTTATTATTCACCAGCTGTAATTGCCCTTATCACTGCTATGTGCATGAATTTTCAACTCTGAATGTGAGTTTGACTTGAAACACCTTCTGCCCATTAACCAGCTTTCCTGTTTGCTCTTTTTCTGCCAAGAATCCTTCCCCTATCTAAATAAGGTTAATGAAATTTTGAAAACACCCAAACACAAAACCTCCCATGATGCAATAATGTAGTGTACTGCTTGTTAAATCAAACTTTAAATGTTATTAAATAGAATAGAATTGGCCAAGTGTGATTGGACACACAAGGTACAATCTTGGTATAAATGCTTTCAGTGTACATAAAAGAAAAGATACATTCATCAAGAGTCAAGAATCATAAGGTACAACACTTAATAATAGTCATAGGGTACAATAAGCAATCAAATCATACTAGGAAACAGTCAATATAAATGATAAGGATACAAGTGACAAAGTTACAGTCATACTGTCATAAGTGGGAGGGGATGGATGAAAGGAAGGATGGGAGGATTAATAGTAATAGTAATGCAGACTTAGTAAATAGTTGGACAGTGTTGAGGGAATTATTTGTTTAGCAGAGAGATGGTGTTCAGGGAAAAACTGTCCTTGTGTGTAGTTGTTCTGGTGCGCAGTGCTCTAAACCATTGTTTTGACTGTAGGAGTTATGTCCGGGATGTGAGGGGTCTGTAAATATTTTCACAGTTTAAAATCATTATTTTAAACAGGATCACTCCTGTAATTGTTATGTTGTAGCAGAATCAGAACACTATTTAGGACAGTACTTTCTGGTGAGCCAGCAATAAGTGGCAGTGTTGAAATGGAGAACAAAAGTTTCTTTTGATGTGGAAAAATTATTGTCCTATGGAGATTTCAGAGTTTACTTTCCCACTGGCCATTGCTAGTTGGAATTGCTGGGAAACTTAATATAGTAAGATTCAGAGAGTCATAGGTTCTCATCCTTAACCCAAGGTAATTTACTGTCTTGAAATATAGTGAAGGATGCCGCCTAATCACAGATATTGAAGAAAAAAGTCATCTAGATCAAATATGGCCATGAGTCAGAAAATGGACAGCGCCTTTTGCCTCAGGCAATAAACAGCAAGCATCAGTTCTGAATTAGTATTGTTCTAAAAGATTGGTTCTCTCAAGAAGTCTACTATACTGACTGGAAAATATTTGTAATAATATAAGCAACTGAACAAACTGTTTGCCAATTAAACCCAATGATTGATTTGCATTTTCCTTTCCAATCCTTTTTGGACTCCCAAGAGGTACACATCTAATCCCAATTTTAAGTTTCTTTTGGCTTATGGAGAAAAACGTTATTATATGCATGGACACGTAGACCAGCATACAAATTCTAGGAGAGGGAAGTCAGAAAGTGGGAATTGTGAGCTTGTTCACTATTCTGAAGAGTGCCATTTGTACACATTGGTAACTGTGGGAATTAAATAACTTTTTGATATATATTTCCATAATTGTTTCTAAAATGTCACTGTCTTTAAGTCTCGAAAATAAAATGACTGTCTATTTTTGCAAAAACTCTTGCTACATCAATTTTATACTGCTTGGATCCTGCTTTGTAAGAATTGAACACATTTTTTGATCAAAAGGTTAGGGTTTGTTGCATGATAGATTTTACTACAGGAGTATTTGCCTGAGGTATAGTTTGAGTGTATCTTTTCACAAATTCCTGCTCTTACTCGTTCCCTCAAGTTCATTCAAGAAGCTTTTTAATGGACTTCTTAACTTCTCTCAAATAGCATATCAACAAAATAAGATATGAATCCACTTGATTTCATGCAGAATTTGATAGTAATTCAAGCTTGCAGTTATGATTATTGTTAGAAGAACTTAGCTAGAAAAGTCAATAATTCTTGAGTGAAGATTTTGAACTCCAAAAGGAGACACAAAAGGGAAGAGAAAGTTTTATGAAAGTTTAGTTTTATCGCCTTTTGTGCCCTTATTGCACAACACTTCATTATTTTTGGTAATTACCTGCAGCTACCAACATATTTCTCATAGGCATAGGAGTGTTCATTATGCCAGTTTGTTCATTTGCAGACCTTCTGCCTGCAAAAATCCTTCATTGGAGAATGTGATTGATGACACCCAGCTGGTGAATGTGTTTCATTGGAGAATCTCATTGATGACACACCCACGAGAGGGGGGGGAACAGGGTCACAGGTGACTGTAAATTACATGTGTCATAGTTGGCTTCATTCGGGTTCATGCCGGACATGTTGCTCCTAATAAATCTTTTGGATTCTTTTGAAGCTTGGCTCAAGGCTCATGATTTAATTAGGGCAATCACCGGAATCCTGACAGGTATAAGCTTTCTTGCTTGAGTAGGAGGCTGAATTAGAAGACCTCCAAAGTCCCTTCTTTGTGTTCTATCTTCTATAATCATCAAGTCAGAACAGAATGAGGGCTATGCTTCCTTTTTTTATCTTAGAACAGGGGTGTCAAACTCGTGTCATTACAGCATCATCACATGACGTATCATGACTTTTTTCCCATTTGCTGAACTGGGCATGGGTGTGGCCAGCGCATGACACATCCAGTCTGCAGGCTGCGAGTTTGACAGCCCTGTATTAGAGGAAAAGACAACCAACAACAACACAGGCTGCAATCAACAGGTGGGGCAATTCATTTATCCTTGTCAGAAAATCTCTAAGCCTATTATCACATGAAAAATAATTAAACATCCAACAATGTTTTCCTTATCACTAAAGAAAAAGAAACACAATGCTCACTTCCTTTACAACTTTATGCTCAGCAGGACTTTCCCAATGGATGCATGTGATTAAACAATTAAGTATTATTGGAAACCCAATAATGGTTAATAAATCAAATCTTTTTATCTCCACTTAACACCAGATGTTGTGAATCGTAATGAGCAATTCTGCCACAAGGACTTTAGGCAATGATTGCATGTTATGTAAACAAGTTTATTTTAGGAACTTGCAGGCATTGCGTGCTGTACTTAAACTACATTTGTTCCGGTTCCATGATGATCCTTTGATTCCATCTAATAATGAGCAAAAGACCATGCAGGGTGCATAGTATGAATGGTTTGTTTCCATAGGAATGAGCTGAAACCACATCTTCTCTTAACAGCACTGAACAGTGCAAATGCTTGGTTAGACTAATGGAACAAAATATTGGACCGGGGAGTAAAATCTATTGGAATGAAATATCAAGATGTTCAACCTATTCAGCTGAAAAGAAGAGTGTAAGAGTGTATGAAACCTAATAATACTTAGGAGCATCCCAGCTGGCCTTTGGCAAAAGAATAATCCCCCTCACCTTAAATTGATTTATACTACTGTACAGTATTCAGTAGAAGATTGGTTTTAAATCACCCGGGATTGACTTGTGCATTCAGGATAAGAGACGCTGATGGTAGTTGCTTTGGACAAATTCAGAATTTGGGTTCTAACTAGTCTGACTTGATTCAGAAGTGCTTTGGATCATGTGACTAGAATTATAGCCCTTTCTTCCCTCCATTGAGCCCTGCCCTTTTTTTCAAGTTTTCACATGAGTATGAATGATGCCAAAGTTTTAAAAGTCACTTTGGTGAGTCAGTTCTTTAAATCAGCCATGTTTTCTTTCTCAGATTCACTTTAAGTATGCACATTCTGTAAAATAAACAAGACAACAAAACTTCATACCATGTTTTCATCTTCCCGTTGGAAACTTACAAACATGTTCAACTTCCTGTGAAATACCAGTATGCTCTGAAATTATATGTTAGACAAAGAGGTGTCAGTGTTAGGTTTTATTGCACCTTGCATAAAAAATGGGGTTGGGAAACTATTTTCTCAGGCAGAATAAGACAAATAGCTTATAGAGGTCAAGGGAAGATATCAGCCTCTGCCTAAGCTGTTTTGTTGGCTGGCAGAATAATATGATGCCCTAAAGCTTAATTTGAGGTTTATAATAGAGAAAGCCAGACATCAACTACCAACTCAATAAGTATCTATACATCCTTTGTTCCATGTAGTGGACATCATCCTAATAATTTGATATTGAGTTGATCCTAAGTTGATATTTTTAATATCAGTTTTTAATATTTTAATATCAACTAAAGTTGATATCATTTATTTTCATTTATTTCATTCATTGTTAGTAATATTGATTCTTAGAAAAATTCAGGAAAGATTTTTTTAACAAATAACATCAATTACTGTTTGCCAGAACAATAGTGAAGCCCCCAATTTTAGAGGGAAAATAACTCCAAATACCTATTGGGAAGAACCCACAAAGGAAGCCCATGTGAGATTATAGTAATGATTATTATTCTGCTTGTGAAGACATATTAGAATATATGGTCTATTTGACACACCATAACTAATTGTTATGTTTTTTCTTCTACCTCTCCCACCATATTGCACAATCATATTGAGACCCATCATGAATGTACTAAAACATATAGAAGATATACATGAAAAGCATAATTCAGATGTATACAAAATTTCTGTGAAAAACAAATGTTTCTTTTAAGTGTATTTAAAGGTATTTAAATACAAATACTTAAAAGTATTTAAGTATTTAAAGAATATATTTAAAAATGTATTCTTAAAACTTTAGCTAAATTTTAGACTCCCTAATTAAAACTTGGATTTATGGCCTTTCCGTATGGTACTGAGAATACCACAAACATTCTTGTGCAAAGTGCTTCTAATTTCTTTCCTAAGATGAAGCCATTTTTATCCTGTGTTGTAGAAGCATAGGGTTTGCTTATACAATCTTTCCTCCTCAGTTGGTTCACCTTCTGATTCTTCTAATTACATGTCCTACAGCAGGAGTGTCAAACTCAATTTCATTGAAGGCTGCATCAGTTTGACCTTGGTGGGGGCGAGGTGTGTGTATGGCCAACTCAATGTCACTCATGTTGGGGTGACGCTTGTGGTGGCCCAAGCACTCTGCCAGAAAAAAAAGGCTCCCAAGCTCCATTTTTGGGTGCAATGGCCACCTACAATATTCTGCCAGTGAAAACGGAGCTCAGGAGGGCTGGCCTTGGCCCTCACAAGCTCCATTTTCACTGGCAAAGGCACCATAGGCAGATTCTTAGTTGTTTCCAGGATGGCCCCACAGGCCAGATCAAAGCACCCGATGGGCTGGATCCAGCCCTGGGGCCTTGAGTTTGACACCCCAGTCCTATTCAAAAGACAAGAACCACAAACTGTGTGAGAAAAACCTGATACTGTAAAATGTTTGAAAACTACAACTCCCAAAACTGGCTATAGAAAATTTGAAGATTTGTAATCCAAATACAGAGGATGTGTTTTAGCCTGAAGAAGGCTATAGTAAGTCAACAGGAATTTTAGACAATTTTTATTAACAGAAATAAGATATATAAAAATCAACCAAATTTCCAGTGCTAACATAAACAATTCAAATCAGACACATATAATAATATTAATTTTAAACAGATGATTCTTTAATAACATGGCAGGTGTGTTCCCCCAGAGCTGAAAAGGTAATAAAACAATTTACTTTTACATGGTGATGTAAATTGCAGCACAGATTTATTTTTAAATGTCAAAGAACAAAATAAAATAGGGTAAATAAAATGCTATACATTATTATATTGACAGGTAATTATTAAAAATCAGAGCACGGACTTTTATAATCAGTTTTTAGAAAGACAGTGCCAGAGGAGGCTAATGTTTTTTTCAACCTGTTGTTTTCTTCACATGCAGTGAAATTGTACTGGAAGCCTTGTTGGGTAACTCACACTTCAGAGGGATACTATCCACATTGTCATAAGTAATTTAGAATTATATTTATACACATATACACAGACCTACAAACACACAGACACACATACATTTTCCTATTTTCTCACTCTTGGTGGCTTTTTTAGTTGGTGCCTGTTGGGTTGAAGGAACAATATCTTTTCATGGAGCAGAATATTTTCCAGCTATTCTGCACTCATTAGAAGGCTGAACAACTGTGCTTTAGACACATTAATTCATTATTGCTATCAGGGAAGATTTGCAAGATGGAATCTTTCCATTCAACCAATTGCATATGACAAATAGAAAAATCTGGATAATTCTCAGTTCTGTTTTGTTTTAAAGTTTCTGATGTTTAACTGGCAGGCCTTGAGTCTTATGTTAATCAACTGGTATTAGCCAAAATATTGGTTGCTATAATAATGATTTACTTTTAACAGTTGTTGGATGGAACAGTAATGAAATACATATTTCAAATGTTAAACCTCACCTTTCTAATCCACTTTCAGGGAATTGTTGGTAAATTGTTTGTCAGAAAGAGATCTCAAAATATATCTGGCAGATTATGAATTTGTGGCAAATGTTTCAGTTTCTAGCTGCAACTGTAGTTTAAAAATTGTGGTTTCTTATCTGACCTCATATTGTACTATTGCGGCCTGACAGTTGAGTTTTGCAATTTTCTCTCTCTTCTTCCCACTTCTAAGTACTTTTTTCAGTACAAAGCCATATCAAATTACTCTGTGAAAGAAGACAATCAAAGTTATATTAGTGTACCATTTATATACCATGTAAAAGTGACTCATGAAAGAAAAAAATGTCAGTAGATCAGTGTTTCCCAAATTTAGCAACTTTAAGACACACGGACTTCAACTCCCAGAATTCCTCAGCCAACATTGGCCTAGATTTTTTTTAAAAAAATCTGCTATCAGTTCCATTTGCACACCTGGATGGCTAAGAGGATTTCCTAGTAAAGTTAATTAAATCCGGAGTTGTTCAAATCTAACTGTGGATTTGCACAATTCATTTTTTACCAGTATTAGGAATGGAATTTAGATTTCTAACATATGTGCCTTACACATTTCATGCCAACTAGCAAAATGAAAATAAAGAATTGAAACTGTCTCAAACTAATAACATTCAACTGTTGTGTTCTCCTTGCAAGATAAGCCTGCAACATTTGAGGAATGAAAACAGTCCTGACTTCAGGCAATAAAATGCTATTTTACTTACTCTATCCTTACTCTATAACTGAAACCCAAAACCTGACAGTCTTGGTGTAAACTGGGCAGCTAGGCCAGAAGAGAAATGAAAGTTTGCTCAGTGAGAAAACCACAGACCACCCCAGATGCTTTATCAAGTATATATCCCCACTACTACAAAGTGGTTTGTCTTATCTTTTGATCCTTTTAACAGAAGGAGACCAGGATTCAGGAACACAAACTACATAATCCTCTTTTTGGTGGCTACTCTGTGGGGCCCTTCTGAAAGTGAAATCGTGCAGGTGGTTACTTGGGAAAGGATCTTATTAACCGTAGCATCTAGTTTCTGGAGGAGTCTCCTCAGATTGGGTCATCTCATATTTATAGATATTTTGGTATCAAATGAAGACTTCTTTATTTTGTAAGATTGCAAGAAAAGTCTGCTATCTTATTCTATTCACATACTTATTTACTTATTACCTTTGTGTTACCTTATTACCTTGTGTTACCTTATTCTATTCACATACTTATTTACTTGTTACCTTTTCTTTTCTTAGAAGATGGAAGACAATGCAGTGATAAAATCTTAACTGCCTTTCCCTAAATATACCTTACTCCTCTGCCTGGATATTCAATTTGACCTTAATTGGCTTTGAGAAAACTGTGATTCAAGTCAAACAACAGGGCTTTTAGCAATGATATCTCAAAAGATTGAAATACTTTCCCAACTTGTACGGGGTGGGCCTGTTTGAATGAAGTCTATTCCAATTACTAATGTATAATGTTCAACTCACAGGAGAGCTCTCACACTTCCTGGATTCAATGTTTTGCCATTTTTGTTGCTACAAGGAAGATTTAAAAATATTTCAGTTTAAGAAGGACTGTGCCCTTTTTGTTGGAGAAAATAGAATGGCTCTCATCTGTCCTTTGGAGCGGCAGTTTCTAATTGACCAGTCAAATGGAGTTTGTAATTCACTCCTAATTAATAGCCATGACAGCTTAAAGAAGAATATTCTCTTTTTCTTAGTCAACACATTGGCCATGATTTTCAGAAAGATTGCCAAATTATCTTCAATTACCACTCTTATTTAATGTATAATAATGCAATACCTTAATAAATCTATTCACACTAAATGTATTCTTGAGTCTATGGTATTCAGCAGGTTCTGACCAGTTCTGGAGAACCATTAGCAGAAATTTTGAGTAGTTTGGAGAGCTGGCAAATGCCACCTCTAACTGGGTCCACTTCCATCTATTCTCTGTCTCCTGAGTCCCAGCTGGGCCCTCTATAGGAGAATGGAGCTGGAAAGCAGGTTAGTGGGTGGGGAGGTAATAAAGATTTTGCAGTAACCTTCACCCAGGAATGGGGAGGGAATGGAGATATTACAGTATCCTTCCCCTTCCATGCCCACTAGGCCACACCATTTACTTACTTACTTTCCTAGCTATACTATATATGAGCCTCGGTGGCGGAGTGGTTAGAGTGCAGTACTGCAAGCTACTCCTACTGCAATTTGGCAGATCGAATCCCACCAGGCTCAAGGTTGACTNTACTCCTACTGCAATTTGGCAGATCGAATCCCACCAGGCTCAAGGTTGACTCAGCCTTCCATCCTTCCGAGGTGGGTAAAATGAGGACCCAAACTACTGAGGGCAATATGCTGACTCTGTAAACCACTCTGAGTGGGCTGTAAAGCATTATAAAGAAGTATATAAGTCTAAGTGCTATTGCTATTGCTATCTACTTACCTACCATATAACAAGGGAATAAATTATTGTGGACCACTTATCTGCATAGAATATTTGATGAATCAGTGAAATATGTGAGAAAAAAAAACACAACCTGCACAGTTATCAAATGTGAGAAGGAGCAGTCCCAAACTGAAAACCTGATTTTTCAGAGAAAATGCAAACTTGTCCAATGTAAGCTAATCCCCAAAAGATAATTCACTACATTGTAGTACACTATAATGCAGACATCTTAGTCTTCATCCTACCTGTCTTTCACATGAGTATACATGGGGAAATGTTGAGGGAGAAAAGTTGAAAAATGGATTTCAATGTAGCGATGCAAGCTCTCCAAGTAAGTATCATGTAGAGCGTCCATTGTAACATTATAAGATGCATTTGGTCACCTTAATTAAATTTTGGCTTGTTGTGGACATTCCCTTTCCCATTTATTTAATAGTGTTCAATAATATACAAATGAACTTTAAACAAAAGACTTAATTTTCATTTACAGAATTACATATCCCACATAAAAACCATTTTAAAAATCATAATCATTCAAGATTTTTCAAGATGCTCTAGATACTTGTTCCATCTCTGTAAAACTAAAAAGAATGTACTGAAAGAACAGGTGCTTTCGTTTGTTTTTACTGAGACTCCAATGAGGTAATTTAGGTTAATACAATAACATTATCACAGGGAAGCCAAAACAGTCTCTGGACTACATTTACTGGTCAGAATCTGCTACATAAGATTTTAAATCTTGGACTGATGATATGTCACCATTTTCTGATTTCATGTCAACACAAAAAACATCAAGCAGGAGCTGAGAATTTAAAAGAAACCCAGATTATGCATCTTCCTCAAAATTGAAATATCTCTAAACTTAGGTGGTCCTAATACTCACAGCAAATGAATCTTGGTAGGATTGAGCTGGAAACAATTCTTCCCCATCCCCATGTCTATGACTTAAGGCTTTTGGGGTGTTGATGAATTAATGTTTAGCTTGTTCTTTCTTTACAATCTATCCTTAATGCCAGTACTTAGTACTTAGTCCAAAATATTAAAGAAGGAATGCCTTTGGGCAGAACAGTTTTTGTTTGATGACTATATACTTTGCCTCCCATGAACTTTGTTTAAAAGCATGGCTTTGTAAGTCAGAGTGTGCCTTTGGGCATGAGATTCATGAGAAATCCATTGGCATATGATGCAGAAATGCAACCTCATTCTGACCATGAGACCAAATCTAATTCTATGCTTCAACTCTGAACAGCTTTGCTAAGTCAGCAATATTCACACACCCAATCTTGTGCAGACCTGCTGGGAATGAAGATAGCAACAACTAAACCAATTCACATCTCAGCCAACATAGTGATATCACTGGGTTTGTTCTTCATCGTGTAAAATTCCCTGATGTAGACTTTTAATGTGAATTTCTGTAATTTAAATGTTTTTAAAAGCTATTGCTTTCAGTACAACACACATTTTGGAATATAGGTCAGACTAATCTTTTGGAATGAAATTGCAACTTTCATTGTAGATTTTGGTCAGAGAAAGATGAATGCGAGCATTCTTCATTTAGTTCTGCCTCAATGAAAACGATTCAGTGTATCTCACAAATCCAATCCTATAGAAGAGGTCCCAATACTTCCATCTCTCTCCTACATACATGTACAGCGATAGTTTCATCAAAGCAATATTGTTTATTTGAGTAAAGAAGCACTGACAACACTCTAACCTCATTACAAATACGCATCTTTCCATAGCAAAAGAGTTAAAAGCAAAGGCTCTATCACACAAGAGATTGCTGCAAAGACCAACCGTTTTCTAATAGATATGACCAATACAAAAGGCCCAAGTGCACCAGAGAAGATGCTGAGGGTTTCAACACATTTCGAATAATGCTTCAGACAGTTCAGGCAGGGAACTATGGAAAAGTACTTTGAATGTCATTGTATCCATTCCCATGAAAGAGCGAAACAGAGAGAGTTTTGCCTGCTCATTCAGTGCTAGAAAAGTCTTGAAAGACCAGTTCTTTGATGATAGAAAGATAATTGCACGATAAAGACACTAGGGCCGTGCCTGGAATTTGGCTTGAATTCTGAAGATGCCTTGGTTGATATCAGTTATTTATGAATCAGTTATGAAAGAGCATGTGTCATTTGAGGACTAACCTGAACAAAGGGAATATTATTGTGCAAATATTCTGCCATCTCATTTGTGGAAACTTTTGCAGTGTACAGGTGACATTTTCCACCATTTGTATCTCTCTCCATCTTCTGCTGTCAATTCAGATCAACCTCTATGACCATCTATCATCTGCTCTTTGGGATCTCAAGCTTTCATGTCAGCTACAATTATATTTAACTAAGTTACCAGAGATTCAACCAAATATTTCTTCAAATTTATTTTGCCACTTCATTTTTTTAAAAAAAGATTATAATTATTTCATGTAGAAGCAACAGTGTATCACAGCTTCCCTCCTCCCTCCCTCAATTAAATGTTTTATTATATAATACAAATAATTCATTATAAAATACAAATAATATTATTAATAATGCAGCAATGTCTATACAATCGAAACTGCAAGCTGTTGACAAAATGGTGGCTAAAATAAATTAAACCTTTCAAATTCAAGTTTATAACAATATTAAGTATAATTTCATCCATGACCATAGAGTTACTTATATTGTACACTTAATATGACATTGATAAGTAGTTGCAAAGTGCATTGAATTATTTTATAATATAAAAATATTTGTATCTTTCAAGTTAACACTAAAGTCTCTACTCCATTATTTACTGTTATTTATGAATATTAAAAAGAGAAGCTGCTTGGAAAACATAAATAAGTATTGGTTTTCTTACTTCCCATTTCTCTGTACGCTGACCAATTTTTGGGGTATATGAACATTTAATTTCTTCCATTCAATCATATCAAGTTCTTGAAACAGTATGGAAATTTTCCAGAAGTGGTTTATCATTGCCTCTTCTCTAGCTGTCAGAGAAAATAATTGGCCCTGAGTTGCCCAGTTGGCTTTGTGTTCAAGGCAGAACTAGAACTCATAGTCTTCTGGTTTCTGATGCCTTAACTACTATACCACATTGGTTCCCATATGATCATTTAAATGCTTTTAAAAACCAGAATGTAAATGTTTATATTTCCTTTGCATACTGTATATGGAAACCATTCTTGCTTAAATTTAATTAAGCTTCTGTTGTGGATAGAAGTTGCTAGTTTTGTCATTGTGTATTTTCCAAGTTGTAATTTCAGTCAGATATCATCAGAACGATATTGTATTTTTCTTCCAATAGTGGGCAAAATTTATCCTCATAACTGTCAGCACAATAAACTATGGTATTTTTATTAATGTTTTCCAATACATTATGATATTTTTATCAGTGTGTTCTAAAATTATACCTAGTAAACAATGTTGATTTCATTTTAAATTTAATTTCTAAAATTCTTTAAATGGTGTGACGGTATGTATTTCTCTCCCATTCTTTTGAGGTTTTTATATGTCAATCACAAGTAGTAAAATGTTCCTTCTGTTTCTCAACATTTCTAACATTTCTACTGTAAGATTTATCTATGTTGGAAACTATGATGGAACTGTATACCATTTGTAAAACATTTTATAAATTTTCTTATAGCTTGGAGTAAATTTTATAGATTTATTTCATAACTCTTTCCATTGTTGTGTTGTGACTATTTCTTTAAAATTTTGCATCCATTTCATCCTGCAATTTTTGTTAGATCTATCTCCATGTCATATCTTATTAGGATAAGATAGTGTTGGTTTTGTATAAACATTTCAAATTTCAAAAGATTTCTTCGTTCCTCCTAATTTTTAAGATCAAATTTTATCCTTCCAACAAGTTGTTTATCAAGCAGAGTAATGTTTCCATCATCACTGAATAACTTTTGCTTTGTCTTTTACTCTATTTGTATAATTTGGGTGGATCATATCAGCATCAGTTGAGACTTTCAAGAAGAGATTGGACTGACTGATTGTCAGAAATGGTGTAGAGTCTCCTGCTTGGGTGAGGGGTTGGACTAGATGACCTATAAGGTCCCTTCCAACTCGGATTATCTGTATTTATTTCTCTGTATATATAAGTATACTTTTCTTACCATAACTATATTTTACATGGAAAGGAGAAACTAATGTTGAAACTTTTGGATTTATTGTTTTTCTGAAGTTTCCTGCATTTATTAAACTTTGATAATATGCCCTTTTAAAAATTGTATCGGCTTCTTCCAATATTGACGTAATGTTCAACAATTTTAAATATACAAGACATGTTCTTCCTGGTTGATTAACTACAAGTATTTTTTTCTTGAATCAGTATGACTATATCAGTTTCTGAACATGTTCATTCCAAAAGATGATGATGATAGAAATTATGACAATAATAATATCTTAGTCAAGATATCTTGTCAAGGATCTGTCAGGGATCTTGGAGTACTCATCTCTAATGATCTAAGTGCTAGAGCCCACTGTAGCTACATAGCTAAAAAGGCTAAAAAGGCATTAAGAGTTGTTAACCTAATCTTATGTAGCTTTTTCTCTGGTAATATTACACTACTAACTAGAAGCATACAAAAACATTTGCTAGACCAGTACCTGCGAATAACAGCTCATCATGGAACTCACCATTAACTGTATGCTGATATTAACACAGTTGAGAAAGTCCAGAAATAATTTCACAAGAAGAGTTATCCAGTCCTCTACTCATTGCAAATCACCTAACTATGCCACCAGACTTGAAATTCTAGATCTACAACCATAGAACTCACACCGCCTACAGGTCGCGATCTAAAGTATAGTGTATAAATAAATCGATACATTGCAATGTCCTAACCTGCTCAATTGAACGTACTTGCAGCTGCAACCCATAATCAACTAATAAGAGCACAACAATTAGATAACGAGAATTCCAAGGTTAATTCAGCAACGCCAACTTGATTGCTAGGAAATTTACAACTGTCAGGCAACAAGAGTGGGCCAGATGCTACTGAGCAATGTAACTCAACCTCGACCTCAAGTTCTTCTCGCCAAATCCAATCAAATTTTAAACCTTTTAGAATCTTTCTACGTATATGACCTCACACCGGCCTTTCCCTAAGCAGGTCTGATAGGGGGTGTGCATAAGCGGCACCATTCGTGCCTACGTCCTGATCCTATGTTTACTTCTATTTAATGTTTCCTTACTATGTCATGCCATTGTATTCATAACTATGTTTTTATTTATACCTATTATCTTGTAAGCAATTGACAACCCAAATAAAATAAATAAAAATAAATAAAATAGTCCCATGAAAAGAAGTTCTCTTTTGGCTGGTTTCTTACTAGCCTTTTTGTTTGGATTCCTACTTTCTTTTCTTGCATTCAATAGATATTCTTGTGATGTACAGAATAGAGAGGACAGTCTTGACAGACCCAGGGAAGATGTGTTACTGAGCCAATAAACAGAGAAACATACCTTAAGCCCATACCAAGATAAAAATTTTTGAAAACACCCCCCTAAGTGAAGGACCTTTCTAATTCACATGAAGATAAAAAGGAGGGGGAAGAGGGTAAGCACATTCAGAGTTGCAAGATTGTTATTTACTGTATCCATTCTAATAAAAGTAGCTTTAGGCCTATATGCTTCTGTTTCTTGGTTGAGTCTAACTTGTAAGATTGGTATGTGAAGAGGTAAGCCAAAGGCTTTTTTGAATGAATTCTACTCATCTCGAGAATGCTAATTTCAACATTTGGACAGGATTAATTGAAGCTGAAAGACTATGATTCAATGGTAGGACATCTTTTAGGTCTCCATTATGTCTTAGTGTGTTTTTGTGGATCAATCTGGTGATTTTGTTTTTGTGGAAGCCATTGGCTGTCA
>BHFT01030134.1:0-90487 GCA_004320025.1 Laticauda laticaudata | reverse complement strand
CAATACAGGGCCTTGCCCTTTGGACTTTCCTCAGCCCCCAGGTCATTCACTAAGCTGTTGGCAGCCCTGGCAGCCCATCTTAGGGCTATACCAGTTAGGGTCCAGTGTTATCTCAATGACATACTGGTCCAGTCATCTTCCCCATCTAGAGCTATAGAGGATTTAGAGATCACCATTCAGGTGCTCCAAGAGCATGGCTTCTCTGCCACTTCATTCCCACCAATACCTTACTTCATCTGGGAGCTGTTATAGATACTAATTCTTGCAAGGCGTCCTTATCCCAAGAACGTCAGGAGAGTATCAGGGAGTTAATTGGACAAGTGAAATCTAAATCTAAAGTATCCCTGGCTACGCTTTCTAAGCTCCTGGGAAAAATAATATCCTGCATTAATATAGTGCCCTGGGCTAGACTGCACGCCAGGTCACTCCAATGGTTCCTTCTACCTTACCAGAAGACAGGTAGGAGTTGTTCCCTCTTACAGGTCAGATTAACTCGGTCCTTAAATCTTTAAGATGGTGGTCATCTGAGGCACTTTCCATGGGACTTCTATTTCAAGGAACCAAACAGGTTAGTGCTGACCACAGATGCCAGTCTTCATGGCTGGGATGCCCACATTCAACCAGGGTGCTTCAAGGACAATGGTCACAGACATATTTGGACCATAATATCAATTGGTTAGAGCTTCAAGCAGTCCATCTGGTCCTGAGGCAATTAGAGGTTGTGGTCTCAGGTTAGGAACATCCTAATCTTGACTGACAATGTGTCTACCAAGGCACACATTAACCACCAAGGCAGGACTCATTCAGGGTCTCTGATGCTGGAGGCAGAGCAGCTCTGTTTATGGGCAGAGAGATACCAGGTATCGCTCAGAGCTGAGCACATTGCAGGTGTGGCCAATGTTGAGGCTGATTGGCTTAGCAGGGCCACCATTGACCATGCAGAATCGTGTTTGCATCCTGATTTGTTTCAGGAACTGTCGGAGCAGTTTGGATGTCCAGCAGTGGATCTCTTCACTTCCCAGGACAATACACAACTCCCGAGATTCTATTCCAGGTTTGCGGTTCCGGGGGTGGAGGGAACAAACGCCTTACACAGCCCTTGGCCATGGGAGCTCCTGTATGCCTTTCCTCCTCTGCCCTGATCCTGAGGATCATCCAGAAACTTGGTGGAAAGAGCAGAGCTTATCCTTGTAGCCCCTTATTGGCCCAAGAGGCCATGGTTTGCAGACTTTCCATTTCCAGACCTTGGAGGATACCAGAGGACAGTGTCACTCAGCCAGGGGCCAATCTTGCATCCAGAGCCCCAGTGGCTTCACTTGGCCGTCTGGAGATTGAGAAGGGATCTCTGATCAGGGACAATTATTCCTCCAGAATAATAAGAACTATCCAGGCCTCCAGAAGACCTTCCACCAACCGCCTCTATGATGTAACCTGGAAAGCTTTCAGCACATGGTGTTGTATGACATTGTCCCTTCTGGGGCCTTGATTGCCCAGGTGCTGGATTTCCTCCAAGAGGGCCTGAACAAGAAGCTTTCACCTAATTTTCTGCGGAGGCATGTTGCAGCCTTGTCCTCTGTTCTATCCTTGAGGGGAGTGGAGTCTTTGTCTCGACATCCCACGGTCCACAGGTTTCTGAAGGGGGCTACAAACCTGAGTCCTCCACTGGTTCATCGATATCCAACATGGGACCTCTCTAAAGTATTGCAGTTGCTGACTGAGGCCCCATTTGAATCACTGAGGTCAATTCCCTTGCAGTTTTTGTCTTTTAAGGTCGTCTTTCTGGTAGTGAACATCTATGCCAGAAGGATTTCTGATCTGGTGGCCTTATCTGTCAGGAAAGACCTTTGCGTGTTTCACACCAATCGAGTGGTGTTAAGACTAGACCCTCTGTTCATGCCAAAGGTGAACTCGTGGTTCCACAGATCCCAAGAACTAATTTTACCGGACTTTTGTCTGCATCCTGTGCACACGTTAGAAAGACGATGACATACTGTGGACGTTTGGAGGGCGTTGAGGATTTATATCAAGAGGACATCGTCCTTCAGGAGATCTGAATCCCTCTTTGTTTCCTTTCAACCTTCTACCATGAGCTGTAAAGTAATTCTAACGACTGTGGGGAGATGGATAAGACTTTGCATATCCAAGGCTTACCAAACACAGGGATTTGCAGTTTCTCCAAGGATAACAGCACATTCAACAAGAAGCGCAACAACATCGATGGCGTGGGCCACCCAGGCCTTTCTGGAGGAGGTTTGCAGGGCGGCTACCTGGGCCTCTCCTTCTCCGTTCATTGGACATTATAAGCTGGACTCATTTGCTTCTGCTGAGGCAGCTTTTGGATGGAGGGTTCTACAAAAAGTCCATTCTGTATAAGGGACTCGGACTGCACTAGGCCCACCCGTAGGACAGCTGGCTTTGGTATGTCCCAATCCTGAATGCTATCTCCACCACAATGGAGAAGGGTCGTTGGTCCTAACCTGATACAACCTTTCGCTTTGTGTGGAGATAGCATTCAGTTCCACCCTTTTGTGGTGCGTTCTGAATGTAATGGTGTGTATTATAGTTATAGGAGAACAAAAAGTAAATTCAGAAAGATATCCTTGCACATAAATAATGAAAAAAAAACCATTAAAATCAATTACATGCATTATACACTAATCTTCCTTAGCTGAAATCTTGCTTAAGGGATGTTGTAGTTTTTGGTGACTCAACTCCATTATGGTTGTAACTTGAAGACTACCTGTAAGCCGCATTATTGATTAGTCAGATGTATAAATCAAGGCACACAATGTAAAACTAGAACTTTGCTATATAGCCTATGCATTTTATACAACTGTTCCAATCGTTTCGTGCCTCTGATTTTATACTTCTTAAACTTCATGCAAGAGAACCAGCTTACTCTAATGGTTAAGTTTTCAGGCTAGAAGCTGAGCAATTTTGAATTCTAGTCCTACTGTAGACACAGAGCTAACTGGGTGACCTTATGCCAGTCACTTCCTCTCAGTTCTAGGAAGGAGGCAATGGCAAACCAGTCTCGAAAAACCTTGCCAAGGAAAATATAGGGACTTGTCGGACACAACTGACAGAAGAAGAAAAACCTTCCTCTGCAGCGTATTGTTATTTGGAATTGCAACAGAAACATCAAAGATAAAAGGAAAGGAAAGCCATCACAAGTATGACTCGTCGGAAACATTCCATGTGGAAAAAGCGTTCAGGATTTTGCCACAGTCAGGTTGAGGTTAATGAAAAGATAGGATGAAATTTTGCAGGTGGAATGAAAACACCCTGCCTGAGATGAACCAAAGAAAAAGAAAGATGGTGAGCATGAAATGAAGGTAGTAAACTCTGTGGCCATTCTGCCACCATGGATGTTTGTCATTGTCATCCTCAGGCACGAGTGATCTGGAAAACGATTGCCTCATACTAGTGGAATCCAAAATCAGAAGAACTGCCTATAGTTTAATAAAGAAAAAAAAATACCCAAGGAAGAAGCAATACAGGAAAAAAAACCTGATTGAAATGCAGATAAAAGCAGTTTGCCTCCTTAAAAAAAGAGCACCCCCCCTCCAACAGGTTTGCAATAATAGTGCTTCCTTGCGCAATAACGTAACTTTGCCATGAGGCAGTCTCTGTAGGAAAGCTGAGCCTTGCATCACATTTTATCACAACAGCTGGCACCTCTCTGCAAAAACAACAACCACAGATCAGTTGGGTGCAGCTGTGCCCTGGAGCTGACTGAGGAGCAGGTGGAATTACAGGTGCATGGGGGCTGGGATGTGAAGAAGGCCTCGGCCTACAAGCTCTCATATCCTCCTACAGTCTGGTAGCAAGTGCTGCCTGGCTTTAACTCCCTTTTGTAGCTAAGTGGGGGAGGGACCCCAAGGAGTAGGAAGTGGAACATGGGGTGGAGAAGGCCTTGTGAGGCCCAATGGCAGACAGAAAAGGCGTTTTTTAAAAAAATAACATGCTCTCTACATTGCTTTTATAATGTTTTCATCGGTATGTCTCAGTTCTCAGTTATTGTTGTGGGGTACTTTTTTGTTGTAGAATTTTTATGGAAGTAGTCATACAAAACATTCATAACGAGGAATTTGTAATTCTGAAAAAGATAATGTCCACAAAGTTTTTAGAACTTGCCAGATCATGGAGAACTTCACTTCCTGCCTCCCACACTCTGAGCTGTACTACAGAGAGTTTTAATAGACAATATCTGGAAAGCTGCAGTTTGGCTGCTTCCAAGTTACACTTCTTGTTGAATGCAGAAACCAATGTTATCCTATCCCTGCCTCCAGTAAACTACCCAGCCAATATTAAATTATAACATATTTAAAGAAAAAACCAGCAGGGGGAAGCAAACTTCTAAATGTAACCTATTTACTTTGGTTTGAAGACATGTCACAATCCTGAGGTATAGTTGAACAAGGCTTAGCAATTAACTGACACAACAATTCTTTTTGTTATTTTCCTGGTTTGTACTAAGAAAAGTTAAATTAGATGCTTCTCAGAGTCTTCAGTTTTTCAAGCTAGAGAAACTCCTCAGGGAAGATGCAAATGTAACACTAAATTACTTTTTCTAGTATTCACCTGCAGATTACCCAAGCCATTTCACAGGGGCCTAAGAATGATCTTGTGACTATTTCTTTATGGACTATGAATTTAAGCTGACCACAAGTGCAGGATTGCAGCTACAACAGTTTGAATGAGAATTTCACCGAGGAATGCAAATGTTATTTTCAGGCTAATTTTGAAGTTTCTTCGGTAAGCTACAGTGCAACAGATGAAGTGAAGCAGATAACAGATGGAGTTGGAAGGGACCTTGTAGGTCATCTATTCCAACTCCCCGCCCAAGCAGGAGACCCTACACCATTTCTGACAAATGGCAGTCCAATCTCTTCTTGAAAGTCTCAAGTGGTGAATCTTCCACAGCTTCCGAGGGCAACTTCTGTTCCATTGGTTGATTGTTCTCAGTCAGAAAGTTTTTCCTTATTTCCAGGTTGAATCTCTCCTTGTTCAGTTTCCATCCATCATTCCTTGTCTGGCCTACAGGAGCTTTAGAAAATCGCTTGACCCCTTCCTCCCTGTGGCAGCCCCTCAAATACTGGAAGACCGCTATCATGTCTCGCCTGCTCCTTCTCTTCACTAGACTAGCCATGTCTAGTTCCTGCAACTGTTCTTCGTATGTTTTAGCCTCCAGTCCCCTAATCATCCCGGTTGCTCTTCTCTGTACTTTTTCTAGAGTCTCAACATCTTTTTTGTAATGTGGTGACCAAAACTGGATGCAGTACTCTAGGTGTGGTCTTACTAAGGCTTTATAGAGTGGTATTAGTACCTCACTTGAAACAACTGGTGAACTACAATGGTATGAAGAAGAGCCACAATATCAGAGCGCTCTCATTCTTTTTTGCAACATTCCCCTTATGCTGCTGGGAAAGAATCATCCATGGAAGCATAGATCTCTCTTCCCTGTTTATGGAGATTCCTTGATGATGGAATCACTGGAGTTAAATATTCCATTTCAAGAATATAAAATCCCACAATTTATCATCACTGAGCCTTACACACTGGGCAACTTTGGCAATTTTGAGATAAATTCCAATTGACTAAATGCAGCACAGACTTTCATGGCGAAGCAATGATTTCAACTACTGGTCCCTTTTCATATTCCAAGTTTCAACATTCCCAACATTTGCTATTATACAAAAGCTCTCATGATTTATGAAGATTTCTGATCCATCTTCACTTAGAGCCAGATTCATTACACATATTTATTCCTTCCCTTTCTGACTTCTGAAATGAAGTGTGTAGATTTCATAAATGGCAAATGTGGCTTTTTTTTTTAAGATAAGATGCTCCACAATAACTATACTGCATGAAGTGCAATAAACAATTGGATGAAATTATAAAAGAAATTAATAGATTGTAAATAATTATTTTCAAACGACTATACGAAGTTGGTTTTTTAATTTCATGTAGGAAAAAGAATGATTTACTGCAATTTGCTTAATTGTGATTTTTTTAAAAAAACTTCCAAGTCTATTTTTCAACATTTGAGGCACTGCTCTGATTCCAATATTAAAACAAGATAAATATAAATTCTTATTGGAATGCTTAGGGAACTGCCATGCCTAACAGTACTTTTGTTGCCTTCTAAAAATTAAGAAACATTTGCCTTTTTATGGAACTTGGGATTCAGCATCATTAAGAGGAAACAAAATACATAGGACAGCTTTCCATGCGCTGCTTGATCCAATATTATAAAATGCACATGATATGAATAAGCTTGAAGGTTTCTCTCTGCAGTAAAAACAGACTGCAAAAAATGAAAATACAGCATACCCTAAAAAATACGCTTACTTCTCCTCCACACCCCACCCTGAAGTACAACCAGCCTGGTCACTCATTTCAACAATCTTATTCCGACCTTTATGAGAATATGGTTTTTCTGATATTACTTCAGGGGTGTCAAACACAATTTCATTGAGGGCCGCATCGGGGTTGTGTTTGACCTTGCGGTGACGGGGTAGTGGCCAGGGTGGGCGTGGCCAGCTCAACGTCACTTGTGTGGGGGGTGCCTGTGGCAGCCCGAGCACTTTGCCAGTGAAAATGGAGCTTGGTCCTCCCGAGCTCCGTTTTCACCGGCAGAGGACTGCAGCAGGCTGTTGCAGCTGAAAAGGGAGCTTGGCTGGCAGAGGCACCATGGGCTGGTCCTTCGCTGTTTCAACAGTGGGCCCGTGGGCCAGATCGAAGCACCCTGCAGGCAATGGAAATGAAATGCAAATACTGCTCTTTTCTTTGAGACACGTTATAATTAGCCCCTGTCCTAATCCAGGAGCCACCAGGATCAGCTGAAGGTACACTCCTCCATTCTGATGGAAAACAGGCACCACGCAGGGCAACCCAAATACACTTCTCTGTCGATGCTTCAGAAACAGAACTTTAAGCCTCTCTTAGTCCCTTCCTTGAAAACTGCTGCTATAATATCCTTTAAATATATTCATCCTGATTGTTGGTGAGTAGTGACCATTTGTCTGTTCCATCCTCCAAGACTCCTGGCGCTACGTCTGAAGTCAGGGAATAAAGAGGCACTTGATTGATATTGTCCCAGGCGGCTAATTTGGGAGGTTTTTGTCTCTGATCATCCATTCCAATATGGACGCTAACTTGAGAGGGAGTCAGTGGCTTCATGCAGCCTTGAGCCTCAGCTTCATATTTTTCCAGGACTGTTTTCTTGTAACTATGGAAATAAAACACAATAAGAAACATACACACACACACACACACACAAAATCAAAGCACAGTTGGATATCTAGCAAATATTAGTTCAGGTGGTCCTCAACTTACAACAGTTCATTTAGTGACTATGCAAAGTTACAACGGTACTGAAAAAAGTGACTCATTACTGTTTTTCACACACACTGTTGCATCATCCCCATGGCCATGTGATCAAAATTCAGGTGCTTGGCAACTGGTTCATACAGGTAGTCCTTGATTAACAACAGTTCATTTAGTGACCGTTGAAAGGACTGGCTTTGTCTACCGAGAAGAGCTCTTAAAGTGTTAATTCAGGGATCCCCAACCACCGGGCCCTGGACCGGTACCGGTCCGTGGATCATTTTGTACCGGGCCGCAAAGAATGAATAATTGTGATTAAAATATATATAAATATATGTTTTTAGTAAAGAAATAGTAAAGAAGCCCTTTACTATTGGGGAAGAATTGATTTTGCCGGTCCTTGAAAAGGTGTTTCTACGTGAAACTAGTCCCTGGTACAAAAAAGGTTGGGGACCACTGTGTTAATTGATCCATGTCTTGATTTTGGATTGCTGACCACTTAATTTGTGAAACACCTCAAGTAAAGTGAATGCGGTAGCCACCATCTGCATTATAACCAATATCATCCTGTCTTGCACCAACATGTCAAGTGGCAAAATTACTTCTCAACTTACGACCAGTCGTTTAATAAGCATTTGGAGTTAAGATGGCCTTCCAAGGGTGCATTACAGCTCACAAAGCATTTCTTTATCATAAAATGTTACCCCAACCCCCAACCCATGCTCACATAAGCACATTTCAGGCACTTGGCAACCAGCTCAAATTTAAAACTGATTGCAATCGTAGTCCTGCAATCATGTGTGACTGCAAGTTTTTTTAATTAGTTTCTGGGATATTTTTTGCCAATTTGTCGCCAAAAGTGCCCATTCAGGAGAATGGATTTAAACGTACGATTGCATGATTCACTTAACAACTGCTGTAAAAATTGTTACAAAATGTAGTCTAGTCAAGAGGATGCCTCGACTTACGGCCACCACACAGTGGTTGGATTCCATTTTTTGTACTGTCGGTTCTGTGGGCGTGGCTTGATGGGCGTGTCAGGGGAAGGATACTATAAAATCTCCAGTCAGAGGTGGGATTTGCTGGTTCTCCAAATTACTCAAAATTTCCACTACCGGTTCTCCAGAATTGGTCAGAATCTGCTGAACACCACCACTGCCACCACAACATATTCAAAATTCTGGTTCCAATTGTAGTTATAAGTTGAAAACTATCTGTAGTTGACAGCATTTGCTCAATATTTTTCTTAGAACCAGAGTAGCCACTGCAGCTGTGGCCGATGTTTAGGGTTAGAAAGTTCCAGCATGATGCTGGGCAGAGGTAGAAGAAAGGCATCACCCACCTTAATTACTACTAGTAGCCTTGATTTAAAGTTTTAGGAAAAGGTTACTTGATGACTTTAATTCAGGACTGGGAGATGACCTACCATTTTAGCTGCAGGGAGGAGAGCAATACGGATATCGAAGATGCAGCCATTGCAGCTGAACCCATCCATGGCTGTAGCACAAGTCCTAAAGGCATAAATACCCCTGACACAAAAAATAGACAAGAATTAGAATATTGACTAAACACAGGCTGTCCTCAACTTATAACAGTTTGTTTCGTGACCATTCAAAGTTTCAATGGCACTGAAAAAAGTGACTTATGACCACTTTTCACACTTACAACCTTTGTAGCATCTCCATGATCATGTGATCAAAATTCAAATGCTTGGCAACTGGTTCATACTTATGACTGTTGTTGCATCCTGCCAGGGTCATGTGATCCCCTTTTGCAACCTTCTGACAAGCAAAGTCAATGGGGAAGCCAGATTCACTTAACAACCGGGTTATCGACTTATCAACTGCAGTGATTCATTGAACAACTGTGGCAAGGAAAGTTGCAAAATGGGACAAAATTCATTTAATAAATGTCTCACTTAACAACAGAAATCTTGGGCTCGGTTGTGGACATAAGTCAAGAACTACCTTGTAAAGTTATATGCAAGCAACTCTTAAGAATGCAGAATTTAGTCTTAAATCATTTTCTATCACCTGCCTGTTCAAAGCTGAGGAGTTTACTACAAAATGGAATTACTTTTGGTATTTGTGTATTTTTTTCTACCCCAAATTTATTGTTTGATTTCTATTTTACATGCTCAGAATAACATCAGTTCAGTACAACTGGAACTCACAACTGGCATGCCATTATTAGAAGGACTTCACATCAGCCAATTTGTTGTCTTCCTGAGTCATTGGATTTCCGCTTCCACAAAGTCCTAGTCATCATCATCAAATAAGATCAGCAAAAGCTATATAAATTGGAATATTTTTGACATTAAAACCCAACTGCTTAGGCAGCACCACAGTGAGGCTGCTGAAGGGTATATTATTAAGCCAAAAGCTTTTTCACCACAGTGCATTTTCCTTTTTAAGCACTCAGCAAAATCAAAAGCCTCTTGGGATGTGGGTTTTCCTCACATTTTTCTATCTCCTTCCTCTGCTTTCAAATAATTGATTATAGACATAATGTTACAAGGCAGGGCTTAAGAACAGGAAAAACAATCCCATTGTGAAGTTTTTAAACAAATAAGAAATCTCTTACTTACCTTCCACCAACCCATTGAGAATCATAGTATGAATAATTTACCTGCTGCTATAGGTATGCCAATGAGATTGTATATTAAGGCCAGGATTAGGTTTATTCGGATTCTCTTCACTGTCTTCCTGGATAGATGGATACTTGCAACTACATCAAGCAAATTATTCTGTATGGAAAAAAAGAGGGGATTTTATTTTGTTCCAACTTCTCAAAAAGTCCGAGGAAACTCTCCCTCCCCCATCATCACTTGACATTTTGTAAGCTCACATGAATCAGCACAACATCTGCTGCTTCAATAGCGACATCTGTCCCTGTCCCAATGGCGATGCCGACATCAGCCTGGGCCAGCGCTGGTGAGTCATTGATCCCATCTCCAACCATGGCAACTGTTCTTCCAGAGGTTTGGAGCTCCTGGACTTTGGCTACTTTGTGAGATGGAAGAACCTCAGCATATACTTTTCTGATCCCAATCTGGATATAGAAAAACACTTCTTGTTTGAATCTATGTACTTTTATAAAATAGAGTGTCTCTTGGAAGAAAAATACATTAAAACAGGTCAAGTGCTCTTCTAAACCCTCTAGTCTGGCATCTATTTTCAAAAATCGCAGAGAAATGTGAAGGCAAGAGTTGACATTCAGCAGCGTACCATCCCTAAACCCGCTGCTGGCATAAAGCCAACATGCTTACTGTTTAGTTCGAAAACACACGAGGTAGACCGGGTTCCAACAACAAAAGGTTTTATTCGAACAGTAGTCAGAATAGGAACAGTTGGCTGTAGCCGCAACCAGCCTTTTATACAGGCTGGCCTGCTTGCCTTCAGCCTATGGCATTTCTTTTAAACTTGCTGCCTTTCAGCAGCTCTTTGATGGTTCCTAGTGAACCAATCCACTTCTTATTTTTTGAACCAATCAAGAACAGTAGCTAGACTAAACCACATTGCATATAGAACACCCCTCCCCTCTTAGTCTGATCCTACGTGGTTACGTAGTCACGCAGGTAGGAGGGGCTTTCCGAACCCGATTTGACTTGCGCGGTTCATTCCTCGTGAAGACTTCGACCGGTTCGGATGGGGCTGCTGTTTCTTCTGATCTTCGCTCAGGAACCGTCTGGAAGGTGAGTCGGCCATTTTGCCGCCGCCTGAGTTGCTTAGGCCGGCGTTTTCGCCGCTCACCCGTTCCAATGGGCCGGTTGAGCTGGCCTGGCTGGCCCCTTCCGACGGCCTCTTTTCTTGCAAGTCCTCTTCAAACAGTGAGTCTTTTATTTGCTCTTTTGTTGGTAATAATCGTTTGTTTTAGTTTTAAACGGTTCTTTATTAAATTCTGCTGTTCCCCCCCTCCTGGTTTGAGGTTTATTTGTGTTTTCGGCGATTGGTTGTGTGTCTGTTGGCCGTTCAATTATTCGGGATCGAAGCTGTCTATGTGCCGCTTCCACCTCCTCCATCGTCTACCGTTAAGCGGTAGGACTTGGGGCCTGTAAGTTGGGTAATTTGTCCAGGTACCCCACAATGGTTCACGCCGTGAAAATTTTTCGCGTATACCAGGTCGCCTAACTGAAATTGTCTAAACTTGTGGAGGAACCAGGGGGTTTTCTGGGTTAAAACTCTGGGTGTAGTCTGTCAAGGTGTGAGCGTAATTTTCGTCCCATAAGTAATTCCGCTGGGGACTTGTTAGTGACTGTACTGGGTGTTATAATGCTGGAGTGTTAGTAAATCGGTTACTTTTTGTTGGACATCGCCTATGTCCATTCTGTCTAGTCCTTCCTTTGAAATCGAACCATTCTCTCGCTCTGCCGTTTGCGGGCCGGATGGGCCGGCGCAGTTAGGGCATGCCTGATACCTAGGAGGTAGGTATTGCTCAAATGGCAAGCTGTTAGTTGTGGTCATTGTCCGAGACCAGAACGTCTGGTAGACCGTGGGTGGCGAAAAGTTCGTCTAATTTTTTACTAGCATTTCTGTTGTCGTTGATCGGCAAAGTTTTAACTTCAAGCCAATTTGAAGTAGGCATCAACGACAATCAGAAGGGTATGCCCCTTGGTTGGGCCCGCGAAGTCTAATATGGATTCTAGACCATGGTCCCCTAGGGGTTTCCAGTCCCTAATGGGTGCTTGTGGGGGAGAAGGTCTGATTTTCCTGGCATTTATGACAAGAGTTCACCCAATACTCTATGTCTTTGTCAATGCCGCCACCACACATAGCTCCTGGCCAGGCTTTTCATTTTGACCATCCCAGGGTGACCCTCATGCAACATCCCTAGTACCCTGGGCTGCAAATTGGCTGGGATGACCACCCGATCTCCCCACAGCAAACACCCCTTTAGGAAAGAATAGTCAGTCTGTCTGGACCGGAACGGTTTTTAAAAGTTTCAGTTTTTGCGTCTCCGGCCAGCCTTTACCTACCCAGCCAAGAATACGGGCAGTCAATGAGTCCTTAGCGGTGGCTCTTGCCGACTCAAGGCGGAGATGGCTAGATCGGAGGGCAAGTCTCTATTTGCAACGAATCATCGCTGGTGCCGGGGTCTTTCCTCGGAAGTTGGTAGGGGTGCTCTGCTCAAAGCGTCCGCATGGAAATTTTGTTTCCCTGGTCGATGAGAAGTATAGGAATAGGCTGCCAGGAACTCTGACCACTATAGACATCCTTGGTGATCAGTATGTAGGCGTCGCCTGTTTCCGCCAAAATTCCCAACAATGGTTTGTGGTCCGTTACAATTGAAAAGCCCGCCCCGTACAGATATTCGTGGAAGCGTTTTTACTCCAGCGACAATTGCTAGGGCTTCCCTGTCAGTTGACTGTAATTTCGTTCAGTCTTTGATAGAGTCCTAGAATAGTATGCGACGGGTGCTTCTCTGCCATCAGGGAGTTGGATGGCTTAGGACGGCAGCCTACTCCAAATGGTGAAGCGTCGCAGGTCACTTTAGAGGCAGTGTGTTGCTAAATTGGATGAGAGTTTGTGGATGTTAGCATTTAATGTTCTGGAAAGCCTTCCTTTCTTTGCTACCCCAAGGTCCAGTTTGCTTTTTTATCTAAAAGACGGTGTAACGGTTCAGCTATAGTGGCCTTGTTTGGCAGAAATACATGATAGAAATTAATAATCTCCAAAAAGGCTTGTAGGCTGTCTTGTTACTCGGTTCAGGGCTTTTACTGCCTTGACTTTTCTTATCTGTGGGGGAATGCCCTCACCCGTCTAATGAGTAGCCCAAGAATTCAACGCTTTTTTCATTAGGCAGCATTTTTTTCCTTTTTACTTAAGGCCAGATTCCCAAATTTGGTAAGCACTTCTGTGAGTCTTTTTTTTAGTTGGGTCTCGTCTCTGGCCGAGATTAAGACGTCGTCAAAATAGGGAACTACCCCTTGTATACCATTAAGGAGGCGTTCCATCAGACTCTGAAAACGCCCGTGGCCACTTACTCCAAATTGGAGTCGGTGGCATTTGAATATCCCCTTCGTGTGTGACTATGGTTTGCGCTTCTGCCGTTTCTGGTCCACTGGAAGTTGCTGATAGGCTTGTGCCAATCCCAGTTTAGCAAAAAATTTTCCTTTGTCCCAGGAGTTGGAGCAAAAATGCAGGACTACTGGCACTGGGTATGCGCTAGGTTGTAAAGCATGGTTCAGGGTTGCCTTATAGTCACCACAGATTCTAATGGACCCGTCAGGTTTTATGGGTGTAACAATAGGCGTTTCCATTTGGCATGGTCCACTGGTTCTAATACCCCCTGGGCTACTGTTTGTCGATTGTGTTCCTCTATCTAGCCTTTATGAAAGGGAACTCGTCTGGCTTTAATCTTCTCGGGGCTATCTGGGATCTAGGCTAAAGAGATAGGGTTTCCCCGATACTTGCCCAGCGAGCCGTCGAACCGTCTTGGAATTCGCGGATGAGGTCATCTTCCCAATTGGTGGTGTTATACTCGATCGACCCCGGTTCATCCCGATGCCCAAGAGTGCGAACCATTCGATGCCCAGGAGGCTCGGTCTGTCCCGGTCGACGATGGTTAGCGGCAGTCTTTTGACATGTTGCATATAAGTAACTAAAAATTGTCCCATGCCAATTACAGGGATCTGCGTTTCCATGATAGTCCTTTAGAGTCAAAGGTTGTTTTTGTAATTGTCTGGATTTGATGTCTGGGATTAGCTTTTTATAAGTATCCCAAGAAAACCATCGAAAGAAAGACCCGAGTCACCTCCATCTAACGGGCTTCCCTTCGATGGTTACAGGTCAATTTAACCTTTTCTTGCCGCTTTCCGTCTGGGCGCTTTCTATAGTGACGGTTTGGTGTGTATTGGCTCGTTTCTCTTGGTTGCCACTTTTCTCTCCGCTCGTTTAGGCTTGGCTCGTGCTGGGGAATTTCTGCGTCTCGTGGGCTATAGTTTCTTTTATTCCTGCAGAATTTCTCGATGTCCGCGTTTTTTACAGTACCTGCAGATAGCATCGAGAAATCTGCATCGCTTCGGGCATGGTTTCCTCCGCAACCCAGCGCATTCCCGCCAATTCCTTTTTTTCGCGCTCTTTGTTTATTTGCGAGTAGAACGGTGGACTTCGTCGTCTTCCTCGCTTGATTCAGTTTCCTCTCTCGACTCTTCGAAATGGGTAGTGGTGGTAGGCTGCTTCCTTTCTCTAGTTGGGGTTTCTTCACCATTTTTTGCTCATTCTTTTTATTTTGACCGCCGATTTCTTTGCGGCTCTGGCGGCCATGGCTTCCGCGATTGCTTCGGTCACAGTGATATTGGCTTGTTTAACAGCTTACTTTGTGCTGTAATGTCTCTGAGCCCTAATACCACGCGATCTCTCATCGCTTCGTCGATGTTGAGAAAATCGCACTCACCCCTATTTGCCGTAGAGCAGCCACGAATTCGGTGACGGTCCCTCCACTCGCTGGTCTCTGCGGAAAAAGTCATGCCGCTTTTAAGTTTGACACTGCCGAGCGTAGTGTGCTTTGAGGATTCTTTGGAGTTCTGGCCATGTCAGTTCTTAACGTCGGGGCTCGCAAGGGCCTTGGCTATTTTAAAAACCGTTGACCCGCAGTGGGTAAGGAATACAGCTCGCTTGCGTTGTTCCGAGATGTCATCTATTCATTGCTTTCCAGATACATCTGAAGCGATCTGTGTCATGACTCCCAATCCTCATCGTTACGTTCGGCTTGAAGGGTGCGGGCGGTGCGTTGCTTCCCAGACATCGCTGCTATGTGTCTGGCTCCTATCACCGCGTGCAGGTTTTCGAGTTAGGACGATCCCATCCTCGTCGCCAGTGTTTAGTTCGAAAACACACGAGGTAGACCGGGTTCCATTACAACAAAAGGTTTTATTCGAACAGTAGTCAGAAGAGGAACAGTTTTGGCTGTAGCCGCAAACCACCTTTATACAGGCTGGCCTGCTTGCCTTCAGCCTATGGCATTTCTTTTAAACTTGCCGCCTTTCAGCAGCTCTTTTGATTGGTTCCTAGTGAACCAATCCACTTCTTATATTTTTGAACCAATCAGAACAGTAGCTTAGGACTAAACCACTTGCATATAGAACACTTACTTCCAAATATTCAACCTTTTTCAAAAATAGGAAAGGTGGATGAGAAAAGACAGAAATAAAGCACTATAAAAGATACAGATCTATAAGAGGCAATTTTTACACTTTGCTATAAAAATATTATCACATGCACAGAAAGTTCCACTGAGAACCATACACATCTTAAAACAAGGATGCTAGGGACAATTCAGTACTCAGATTTAGACACTATACAGTACTGGATTGTTGCATTCTTTTTAGAAATCTGGTAATTTTAGGTATGAAGGAAATACCCCATTCCAGAGCTGCCATTTACACAAAGAGTTTATACTTAGCTTCTAGGCTTCTCTGACTGGTTGTTTGAAAGATTACTGATAGAACCTTTTATCTGGATGAGGAATTATCAATCCGGGCCCTCACAATTTTTTTGAATTAGAATCCTTACAAACTTGCCATTGCCGTAGTATCTAGAAGTGATGGGAAGCAAACTCTAAAATATCTTCAGAATACCGGGTTGCATGTCCTTAGCTTAGATTGATAGGCTAGACATCATAGTTGGATTTAAATTCTAAGTAACAAACCTTAATGAGTCAGTTTCTACCATGCCTCACAGAACCTTTTGGCAAAAGATTGGGAGGGAACATGTCATGTTATATTCCTGACTTATCTTGAGGAACAGTCAGACAAAGAACTATTGTATATTTTTAATGATTGCATTGTACACCCTCTCAATTTTATTCTACTCAGGGCCAGTATTCTTTGTTTCTTTTCAATGAACCATTCAGCCTGTTAATGGTAGAATTCAATTTTGATGTCACACTGATATCAATTTTGTAGAATGTAAATCAGTTTTGTATGTTTTTAAGAACCCCCAAGAAATATGAAAGGAATGGTTACCTTCCAATTCAGCACCCATTCAATGAGCCCAACAAAGGTTAATAATTCTCTTGCATACCTTTTTGACAAGGAACCATACCTGAGTTGCAATTGCTTTGGCTGTTTTCCTATTGTCTCCTGTAATAAGCACCACATCCACTCCCATATTCTGCAATATGTGCATTGCTAAGGCTGCCTCTGGCTTGACTGTGTCTGCTATTGCCATCATGCCACAAAGTGCACCTACAAAAAAAAACCCATATCTTTACTTACATTTATGAGATCTGTGTCTTATGGCTTCTCTGGGAAGCTATAAATAGTCCTTGACTTGAAATCACCATCGAGTCTGGAATTTTGGTTGTATGTTTTTATGATTATTCTATATCTATATTATTTACATGCAGCCTTGCTCAACAACTGCAATCTAAGCTCTCCCTGTTACAGTTGTTAAGTGACCAAATAAGTCATTAAGCAACTACACAGAGGTATCTCAGGATGGAGAAACCCAGGAAGGCCCAATACCCATTGGTATATGGAAACCTGCCAGCTGGCTTCTGGCTAGTTCCACCAGTGCAGGGATCCTCTCTTGCCCCACTACACCAGGGTCTATGTATGTTTCTGTTGCCATGCTCCATCCTGCAGATTCTCACAATGGTTTGGAAAACTGCTCCAAATTGTGCAATTTGGAGAAGGGGCTTCTGAACCATTGTGAGAATGATGTCAATTGTTAGCATTTTCTCCCTTGGAGAGAAAGATGTTTGTGAAGCTGGTATTCTGAAAGACTCTGGGCCTCAGACCTTCAGAACGCTGAGGCTCAGAGTCTGTAGTGTTTTATCCTCTGAAGAGGAGAAGAAAGCTAATGAAAGAGGTGGATTCTGGAGGAGGACACTATTTCATTCTGCGCGCAGAAGAAAACTATTTCTGCGGGCAGGCTGAACAGGGCTTAGAAATATCCAAGGAGTTATCCAAAGGTATTTTTTCCAAAAGGCAACTGGATTTATTAGTTTGTTTTTTTTCCTTTGAAAATGTTTCACTTCTCATCCAAGAAGCTTCTTTAGTTACAACTGAAGAGGCTTCTTGAATGATAAGCGAAGTGTTTTCAGAGACAAAAAGAAACAAGTAAGTCCCATTGCTTTTTAGAAAAAGCATCTTTGGGACAACCATCATCTGGAAGATTGAGAATCTCCATAGACAGGGAAGGAGTTCTGTACCACAAAGAGACTAAAGAGCTGCCTGTCAAAGAAAGGCAGGCAGCTCTTTACTGTGTGAAGGAAATTCCTTCCCTGGATAGATTGAATTGGCCTTGGATCTTTGGGATCCAAGCTCTGTTTAGCTGGCCTAGCAGAGGTGGTTTTTTCCATTCGGTGTGCAGAACGATTCCTCAGCCAGCCCATTTAAGAGCAAAAACATTGCCTGACAAATTGATTAAGCCTCATGCAGGGCACAGTTCCTTTGTTAAGCAGGTCTTTCCCTCTTAAAGGGGCTGGCTGAAAAAAGTCTTCAGGACAGACCATTTTCAACCATTCCCTAGGAACCAGCCAGGCAACAGCACCTTGTGACCTTCCCTTGACTTTCTGGGAAGCTGGCAAGGAAGATTGCAATTGACAGTGTTTGCGGGGTGCTTGACAATCCATCGTCAGTATGAAGTGCATAGATTGCAATCATGTGATCGTGGGGGTGTTGCAATAGCCATAACTTTGAACACAGCTCATATGTCCCTTTGTTCAGTGCTGTTATAATTTCAAGTCATCGCTGAACAAACAGTCATTTAGTGAGGACTGTGGTACTCCATACCGTAACTTTCCCTACCCTAGTATCCTCTGGAGGTGCTGGTTTTTATCTCCTATAATTCTCCATCCAGCATACCCAATGGTGATATTAGCAGAAAGAATTAGGGAACTAATGTTGAATGCATCTTGAGGACGCTAGCATAAGGAAAGGGGTTAAAATACAATTGCTTCTTAATTTGATTTTTTAGTTATAGAACTGAACAATATTCCAGTAGCATGGCTTTCCACATTTTTCAGAAGTCAAGACTTATCTTCCTCTAATCCTGATTGGTTGGCCTACCATTTATGGCCACCAGAATTGCTGTCTGTCCTTTCATTTCATGGTCTCTCATGGCCTCATGAACGTCACTGGAGATATGTAGACCATTCCGTCTCATCCATTCCCGATTCCCAATCAACACTGAATGAGAGATTGCAGTATCTGTCAGATATAAAAATGCAGAACTGTGAGAATTAAGAAAAAGATTTTTATAAGCTACAGGGAACGCTTTCTTAATAACTTATATTCCAACCTGTTTACTTAATAGGTATCAGTCTGTACAACTTAAGTATGATAAAATATATCAGTTTATGTCTTGGTAAGCCAATTCAAAATATTCTTCAAAACTTGCAACATGTTATGAGAAGTACAATGTTCTGGAACTAGATTTGTATAAGATCCCTTTACTGCTTGGTAATTATTAAAATTAGATAGGAAAGAGTATAGAAAGCAAATATTTTTTCAAAAGGCACTATGAGCAACTAGGAAGTAAGAAAAACTGAAGTCCAGAGGGAAGAAAGGACTTTTGACTGCAGGTCAAAAGGGAACTGTGATGCAGAATGGAGTGCTTATAATCAGACAATTCAGACCAGGCTAAGACCTTTTCACCAGTGCCCTGTTGCTTGCTAAATTTGAAGCTCCTAAACTGATCAGAACACTCTATTTGCCAAGCTTTTAAAAAAATATCATTTGGAGGCTTTTATGAGGTGATCTTCATTAAAAAAAAAAACACCCTAAGAAACAATATGCAATCTTGATCTGTTTTCCCACCACTTCCATATTTCTCCTTACCAGAAAATATGAAATCAGGAAGGAAAGATAGCACAGCTGTACAATATACCCTTTGACTGGCAGAGCATTTGAAAATTGCTTTAATGTCTTCAACTAGGAACTTAGCCAACGTGAGCTGTTTGGACGTACTGTAACAGGTAATTCCTTAAGCAAACCTCCATTTATAAACAGCATCTTGCTTACCTCTTACTTTGGGGAGTGGTATCTGATGTTTAACACCTTTATGAAAGTCATCAGTATGAGGGCTGCGACTGGTCATATTCTGCTCAATCTCATCACCCAATAAGGTTTCAGTGCTGCTAACGTTACAGCTTATTCCACATCCAGGAACTGTCTGAAAATCTTTACAGTATCCAAGGATCTCTGTGCCAAGTTCCTGCAAAAATATGTATTTTAAACATCAGTTTGAAGTAGCAAAATGCTTCATTGTCATGCATTCATCATTGTCATAAATAGAAACACTTAAAACCATAAGTTTTCAAAAAGCTTTTTTGAAATGGTAAGGATGTGAATGTAAAAAGTGCCTGAAGTTAATATATGTATCTATTTTCTGGAATAATAGCTTTCCCAAATTTAAATTTGAAAAACATGTACAAAATGAAATGTACTTTAAATTCAAATTATGTCTCTCACTATACCTCAATTTTAAGTCAAATCAGTACTACAAACTGGCTTGAAGAATGTTTTACAATTCAAAATAAAAGAGTTTCTCACAGATATTCCGAACTTGGCTTAAATGTCATGAGTTCCCTCAAAACAAAGTCATCCTTCTCTTTTTTTAAAAAAAGTAGCTATAGCTTTGAGAGATATTTACCTTGCTTAGGTCTGTTTGGCAGTACTATGAAATTATGGCCCTTATGAGGTTATTGAATTGCAACACTTGGTAACCCAGCCAGGATAGCCAATAGCAAGGGATACTGGGAACTCTGATTTTGTCTTTTTTAGAGAACTTTCATCACTCCATTTTAGATCAAGTTTGGAAGCTTTGTCCCTTCAAATACTGAAGTCCCTCTTCTTTCAGGCTATTATCCTGAGCCAACCAAACAGGAATTGGGTGGGAGTTCATATCCAAGGGGTTCTCTGTGATGCACATGTCTGGCTCCACTCAGCTCAGGAGTGACAATGATCTGGCCATAAGAAGGGAGCTTCCTCAAGTAGTGGTATAAAGATGTATTTTTTTCTTATTATACCTACAAAATGATTGTAGGGTAGATTTGAGATGATAATATGAAACAAATTAAGTAAAATATGGATTATTTTGTAAAACATGAATGAATAATAGTATAGTCAAATGATCGATTAACAATGATATTAATGTATTTAATATTTGATTGAAAATATGAGAATATATACAATATAATTGTAATTGAAGACTATGAAATGGAAGCACAAAACAATTTGTAAACCAACCGACACACTGTATGTATATATATATGAAGGATGGCTTGATGTTTTTCTGTTTTGTTTGTCTAAGTTTGTCTTAAAAAACAATAAAATTTTTTCCAAAAAAAGCAGCAGTGGTACTGACTCTGAAGAAACCAATCCTAGGAAAAAGAACTGCCATTTTTCCCAAAAGAGTTGGGGAGAAGGGAGGTATTACCATCTCACTTCCTAACTCTCTGTTCTCTAAACTGTTCAATTTTCTGAAATTTATTGTCACTATAAGACATCAGTGTAGTTTCTTCGGATATTAAATATTCAAGATATTTAAGGCTACTTGTGTTTTATATAAGATTTAACAACTGAACCATTGAAGAGATTGTTAAATGCCAAGACAGAAATTTCTACCCAAAGCAGGACCGAATGTCAGTGAAAAGAACGCACCTCTTTGCAATACCGAGTGACAGCCATTCCTAAAGGATGCTCACTGCTGGCTTCGGCAGTACCAACAAGAACAAGGAACTTCTTCAGAGGCAGGGTAGCTTCTGTGTCTCCTAGCAACAGAACGCGCATGACTCTGGGAACACCGTAAGTCAAGGTTCCAGTTTTATCAAACATCACTGTCTTCACCTGGAAGAAATCACACTGACAAGTGATGGCTTTGCTAATTTGAAACATCCAAAGTATAGTTCCTTCATAACAGAGAGGATAGGCTTGTTCCAGTGGTGGGTTTCAAACAGTTTTACTACCAGTTCAGTGTGAGTAAGCGCACTTTGCACACTCACCAAACACATACTTTGCGCATGCGCAGCTTTTGCAAGCCCTGTGTGTAAAAAAACTGACGCACGGCAATCGGTTGTTCTGTGCAAAGCAGCTGAGGTTGAAAAGCAGGAAATAAAGGTCAGTATAGAGACAGGGCTGGTGGGAGGGCCCAGCAGTTGTTCATTGGAGCAAACTAATTTGCTCACAGATGATTATCGAAACAACCAGTTCAGCTGAACCAGTAGAATACCACCACTGGCTTGCTCATAGGACAGGGCATATTGTAAGAAAAGGCTTTGGCAGGATAGTACCTTCTTTCTTTCTTGGGAAAGATGCTTCTTTTTATGGATGGTAAATGTGCCATCTTAATTAGTAATTAATTAATTAATTATAATTAATCTAATTTTTTGAAGCAAATTGACCTATTTTCAAAATGTTAAGTTACTGTCCCTCTTTCAATGTTGAGCAATTTATTTAGTAAATTCAGTTTACTAAACAATTTTTCATGTTTTGTTAGGTAAAGTCTCTTTCAAGTCAAACTTGACTCATTGACATATCCATGGGGTTTTCCTGGCCACCTACAAAAACAGTTTGTCCCAACCTTCCTCGAAGAAGTATCCAACTTTGTTAGCGCCATTAGTAATATTATTTGACAGATCTGCTAATGTCATAAATGCAAATCAGTCTTTAGTTCTGACAAAATTTCACATTTTGGTCCTTGAGTGCTAAACCAAAGGACAGGAGCAGAATAACTATTTCTCTCTCTGAAGACCAAAACCTGGAACTATTCCCTATGTAAAACTTGAATTCTGGACATGTCAATTAAGCTGCCCATTAAGACAGCTATTAATTACCTCTGAAAGCTTTTTAATGACTACTAATCAGTAGTACGCAAAGGAACACACAGTAAGCCTGCTTTCTGGTTTGTTTAAAAAGACAGTGGAAGAAGTCACAGTAGATTGCTTCCAGTTTAGGACTAATAGTCATAAATTAGCAATGATAATATTAACCTTGTGTGCCATTTCCAGGGGTTTCCCACCTTTGATTAGAATACCATTCTGAGCAGCAACTCCAGTGCCCACCATCACAGCAGTTGGAGTAGCCAGGCCCAAAGAACAAGGACATGCAATGCATAGTACTGTGATGGAAGTCTGGAAGGCAAACCGTAGGATAATTTCTGCTTTTGAGATGTTTTTGTTGTGATGCTAGAAAGCAAGCAAGAAATATTTATTTGCAAGAGATATCTAGTTATTGGCAATCTTTTATATTAAGATCAATATGCACAAGTATGCTCTCACATATCTTTGTGCTCTATTTTTGAAGATAAATCATTACATGCAAAAATTTAGTCCCTCTATCAATTTAAGTTGAAGCTGCTTTCATTGTACTGTACTCCTCCATATAAAAATCTTCTACCAGCTGTATTTAATTGCCTAGTTTTCTGTCTTTTATCTTCTGTCTATCAGTTGTATTTAATTACATTTTCTTCTCTAGTACTTAAATCTAATCATTTCCACTTTGTTCCAGCCTTTAATTATCCTGCTTATCAGTTGTTGTTTTTTAAAGCAACATTTGGGGTATTTGAAGATCACAAATTAAAAACCTAAAACATTGTAAGATGACAAATTTCCAAAGATCATCCTGTTTAATGTCATGACCTCTGTTCTCTTTGGCAACCCAAACTAAACAAGGTTCTGTAACTGTATAAAATAACAGTAGAATAAAAACATCAGCTTTTGCCCAAATAATATTTGTCTGTTGATCTGATTAATTCACACAGTAATATTTGTTTGCTTTATTAATGTGAGAGAAAAAGAACAAATGCATGTCCTGACACTGAGATGCTACAACAAATGGATAGAAGTAAAAAAATGTTCAAGTGAATTGTTCTGCATTCCATTCTCAAATGAGATAGCTAAGATCTCAAGAAACCCATTTGCCTTTCTCCTCTTTTTGATTCTGTTTTGTCCGGAAAAACACGAGGTAGACCGGGTTCCAACAGCAAAGTCTTTATTTCTTAGCCAGAGTGTAAGAAATGGAACACTTGGCTCAAGCCGCGCCGTGTTCTTTATACATTTTTCCGGCACGGCTGTGTAAGCCATTGACAAATTGTTTGGATTTTGCCCGCCTTTCCCGCGGCTCTGCAGGGAATGGTTCCTTTGTGTGAACACATTCCTTTTTCGTTCTCAAGTACCCAATCAGAATTGTATTATTTAAACCAGTTTATTTGCATACAGAAACATCCCCTCCCTCTTACGTTGTCCTATATCGTGACGTAGTCTCGTAAGTAGGGCCGGGCTGTACTTTTTGACTCGAATGGACCTTGGCGCCGGTTCCATTTGTGTCGTTGTCTCGACCGGTTTTCGGATGGTGCTGGCTGTTTCCTCTGTGTCTTCTCTCTGGAACACGTCTGGAAGGGTTGACGGCCTGCATCATTGCCGCCGCCTGAGTTGCTTGCTGGCCGGCGCTTCGCCGCTCCCTCCCGTTTCCTCCGGGCAGGTTGAGCCGGCTTGGCTTAGGCCTCTTCGGTGGATTCTTCTTCGCAACTTCTCTCCAAACAGTGGTCTCCATTTTTGCTCTTTTTGGCTATAGTTTGTTTTTCGGCAATTGTTTTTTAAACGGTTCTTTATTTATTTTTTCGTGTTCCCCCCCTCTTTTGGTTTGAAATTCGTCGTTTTTGGTGATTGTTTGGTTTTGTGTTTTATCGTTTCTTTCTAAATTTTCGGGACCGGAGCCTGTCAATTTGCCGCTCACTCCCTAGCCATTGTCTACCGTTAATTTCAGTATTGATTTGGGGCCTGTTAAGTCTGTGACTTGTCCGCGGTCCCATAATGGTCTCCCGGTAAAAAATTTTTTCGCATACACCAAAGTCGGCCAAATTTTTGAACTCCATGAATCGTGTAAGAGGAGTCAGGGGGGTTTTCTGGTTGGAAGTTTTGGATGTAGCCGATCTAGCTCGATTCTGAGTTTCTCCCCGATCAAGAGTTCTGATGGGGTTTTGTTGGTTGGGTTACTTGGTGTTATATGTTGGCGGGTGAGTAGCCTGTTTATTTTTGCTTTGGAGTCCCCAGTGTCCATGCCTTCGCAAACCCGTCCTGTTGGTAAACCTGACCATTCTCTTCAGCCTCCGTTTGGCTTGCCGGACTGGGCCGGCGCTGTGAGGGCGATGTCTTATGTCCGCAGGGAGGCTAGGTATTGTTCGAATTAGTAAGGCCTTGGTTATTGAGGTGGCCCATTATCGGACACTAAGTACGTCCGGCAGGCCGATGGGTTTGCAAAAAGTTTGTCTTAGTTTCCCTTATTACCATTATCTGTTGTCGTTTGATGGCATAATTTTTATCTAAGCCAATTGGATATGCAGTCCACGACAATTCAGAAACGTGTGTCCTTCTTCGGTAGGGCCCACGAATTCATATGTGATCCGCGAACCAGGGGCCCCTTGGAACTTCCCATCCTTATAGGGTGCTTTTGGAGGAGATGCGTCTGGCTCTCTGGCATTGTGTGCACCGGACGTTGACCCAAATATTCATATGTCTTTATCAATGCCCGGCCACCAGACATAGCTCCTCGCGAAGGCCTTTTCATTTTAAACAATTCCCGGTTGTCCTCTCATTCAGCATGCTCAGATACTTGTTTTGCAATTTGTTTGGAATAACTACCTCGCTCACCCCCACAGTAGACCATCCGCTTCTCTATAGAGAGTGTTCCGGATTTGTCTGGTCCGCGAAAGGTTTAAAAGCTCTTCGTTTGTTTTATTTTTCCGGCCAGCCTCCTACTACCCAGTTAAAGTATGCGGTGCATCAGTGGGTCTTTTGCCGTGGCTCGTGGCGACACATTCGCGGAGATTGGGTTAGATCTGGGCAGAGTCTCTTATCTGTAAGGGCGAGTATCGTTGTGCCGGGTCTTCTTCACGTTGCTGGCAATTGGTGACTCTGCCTTAAAGCGTCCGCATGGGAAATTTGTTTCCCGCGGCCGGTTGTATTAGGGTGTATGGAGTAGCCTGCTAGGAACTCCGACCCACCTAGTCATTCTTTGGGGAAACAGGATGTTGGTGTGGCTTGTATTCCCGCCAAAATTTCCAAGTAGCGGTTTGTTGGTCTTGTGACATTTTGAAAAACCCGCCCGTACAGGTATTCATGAAACGCTTTACCCCAGCGACCAATTTGCTTAAGGGCCTCTCTTGTCCTAGTTGGCTGTATGTTCCGCTCGGCTTTTGACAGATGTTTTTGGAGTAGTACGCGATGGGCGGCTCTCTTCGTCCGGAAGTTGGCTGGTTCAGTGATGGCTCCGGACTCGCAAAACCGGTGAAGGTCGCAGGTCACTCTCAATTGGGTAGCGTGTCGCTAAATTTGGATGGAGAAACGGAGCTTTGTTTGAAGGTTAGCAAATCTTTTTATTTGGTTGAAAGGCTTTTTTTCTTTTGTGCCCCCAAGTCCAAATTGCTTTTTTTGTCACAGTTAACCGGGTAGCGGTTCTGCTATTCGTAGCCTTTTTGGTAGGGAAAACATTATAAACAATTTTATTAGACCCAGAATGCTTTGTAACTCGCTTTTTGTTTCTTTGGTTCTGGTGCGTTATTTATGGTTTAGTTTTCTTTTCGGTGGGGTGTATACCCTCTCCGTACTATTTAAATAGCCCCAGAAATTCGAGCGCTTTCTTTAATTACCAGGCAGCACTTTTCTTTTTTTACTCTTTTAGTCCAGCTTTCCCTATGAATTTAGTTAGTTACATTTTTAAGTGTCCTGTTTTAGTTTGGTTTTCGTTTTTTTGGCTTGAGATTAGGACGTCGTCGAAGTACGGTACGTAACTCCCTGTATGCGTTTAGAGGCGTTCCATTGAGGTCTTGATAAAACGCCTGGTGCCACACTGACCCCAAATTGGGGAGTCTCTATACATCTGAATGCCCCTTTAGTGTGTAACTATAGCGTGCTCGCTGTGGTCGTCTACGGAGTGTGGGCGTGTGGTCAGTTTCGGCTTTTTCCCCCAGGGATGGCAGATCTACTACTGGCCGTAAGGGCTTGTTGTGTGCTTCAGGGTCCGCTTGTGCACACAGCGATTGCCCTGTTATGGTGGCTATGCGTTCCTGGGGTCCAACGATCTACTACTATTTTTTGCGCCTCAATCTCTTACACGAATGCGTGGCTTTTAGGTTGAGCTACTGTGGGCTAGGCTGAAAGAAGTAGGGTTTCGCGTGTTTGGCATCTGGCTGACGATGAAATGGTCTTAATTCCGGGTTTATGCGCTTCTGTTGCTATGTTGCGGGTTTCAGGGTCGCTTGTAGTCCGACATGATCGGTTGACCGGTAGGCTTACTAGTGTGACATCGGTCTGATCCTGCTCCCTATATGGCAGGGCCGAAGCCATTTCAGGACTGCCTGACACCACAGATATCTGGCTGTTCATAATCGTTTTACAGATCGAATCGCCTGTTTATCTTTAGGGGTACTGTGGCAGAACATGAAAGAATAGGTCCCGGTTATTGCAAGTTACCGTGAACAGTTGGATACCGATTGGTCTTCCTCAGGCGGTTGTCGCAAAGTAGCTTCGGTCTTTGGTCATAATGCCAAAGGGCAGAACCTCGAGCACTCGCCACGAGACTATGGTCACAAGTACGCCGACACTATGACGCTTTGGTTTGGTCAATTAGATGTCGGTTTCTCCTGGTAGTCCTTTGAGTGTTAGCTCGCTGCTTTTTTAAGTTCTGGTTCGGTCGGATATCAGGGACTAGTTGTTTTATGGTGTTCCACGAGACCATGGACAGGAAAGATCCCGAGTCCACTTCCATTTCGCAGGGCTTTCCTTCAATTTTTACTGTTACGTTAACTTTCTTTCCGCTTTCGCGTCTTAGCGCTCCTATTGTAACAGTTTTGATGTGTATTTCTCTCTGTTTGGCGGTTTGCTTTGTTTCGCGGCCATTTCTCTCCGCTCGGCCTGGGGCTCGCGGCTCGTGTGGGGAATTGGTGCGTCTCGTTTGGGCTGTAGTTTTTTTTTGTTCTTGCTAGACTTCTCTGATATGCCCTCAGTTTCTTGCAACTATCGTGGCAGATGGCATCGAGAAAACCTTGCATTCCCGCTCTCCGGGTGACTTCCTCCGCAGCCAGCGCTATTCCCGCCAAAATGTTCTTTTCCCGCGCTCCTTTCTTGCCGGCATACTTGCGGTGGACCGTCGTCGTCTCCGTCGTCTGACTCGGACGTCTCGCCATAGTCTTCATGGGTGGGTGGTACGGGAGATTGTTTCCTTCTTGTGGCTGGGTTTTGTTCAGTCCCTGCTTGTGGTTCATCCTGTCTCAATGGTAACCGCCGATTTTTTCGCCGGCTTCAGCGGCTGTGGGCTTCCGCGATGGCTCAACTAAGGTTACATTTTAGGCTTGTTCAGTAGCTTACTTTCGCGCTGTTGGTCAACTTAGTCCACAATATCACTCGGTGCTCTTCATAGCCCTCATCGGAGGTCTAAGAATTCGCACTCTCCCCCCTATCTGTCAGAGAGCGGGCTACGAAATCAGCTACCGTGTCTCACGCTTCCTCTCTCTGGTCTCTCCGGTAGAATTCAATGCGCGTCTTATGAGGTGTTTGACAAAAACCGTTGGTTGCGTAGTGCGTTCTTCAGTAGTTTCTGGGATTTTCGGACCATGTTAACTGTTTACTGTCTCGGGGCTTTCGCAGGCTTTTGCCATTTTGAAAATGGTCGGTTCCGCAGTGCGTTAGGAAAACGGGCTCTTTTGGCGTTGTTCTGAGTGTCCTCCATCTCATTGCTCTCCCCCCCACAGGTATCTGGAAGCGGCTGCATTACGAATCCGCAGTCTTCCTCGTTGGGATTAAAAGGTGCGGCGGTGCGTTGTTCCCAGCCATTCTGTTGTATCTGGAATTTTCTCCTCACCGCGTGCTCGGTCTCGCGTTCGACGATGCCCATCACTCGTGCGCCAGTAGGTTTTGTCCGGAAAAACACGAGTAGACCGGGTTCCAACAGCAAAGTCCTTTATTTCTCTTAGCCAGAGTGTAGAACCACACGCCGGAACATTGGCTCAGCCGCGCCGGTCTTTTATACATTTTCCCGGCCGGCTTGTACCAATGAGACAATTGTTTTGAGTTTTGCCGCCATTCCCGCGGCTGTCAAGGGATTGGTTTCCTTTTTGAACCAATCCCTTTTCGTTCTAAATACCATCAGAAATGTATTATTTGAAACCAGTTATTGCATAACAGAACAGATTTCCTAAGGTAAATAGAATAGAATAGAATAGAAGATAGAATAGAATAGGAATAGAATAGAATAGAATAGAATTAATAGAGTTGGAAGGGACTTTATTTGGGGGGGGAAAAAAAAAAAAGGGTTTTTCTTTTTCCCCTAAGTTCTCCCCAAGCCCCCTCCCCTTTGGCCCCTTTAGGCCAGGAAACTCCTAGCTACAGCACTTCAGACAAATAGTTACCCACAAGGGGTGGGATTCAATTTTTTAGCAACCAGTTCTGTGGTGGTGTGGCTTAGCTTGTGGCATGGCTTGGTGGTGAATGTGAGCTGGGAGTGGGTGTGGGCCAACTCAACGATTATTCACGATTGAGGCAGCGCATTTCTCTCAGCCTGGTTCCTCCTCATCTGACTGTGGGGATGCTGCACAAAGTTGTAAGTGTGAAAAATGTGTATAAGTCCCACTTTTTTCAGTGCCATTGTAAACTTTGAGTGGGTCACTCCACACAAGCAAAGTACCAGAAAAGGAGGGGAGTAACAACTCCAAGAGGAAGTTCCTGAGAGCGAGGCCAGTCTAGTCCTGCCGAGAATGTAATTAGGGTTAACAGAGAGGCAGTTTCCTGTAAGCAGCATCAGAATGTTTTCCCTCCTGCTTCCTTGCCAGGATTAGGTCCAGTAACTTTCCTTCTACAACCAGTTCTCTGATTGCTTAGAATGTTAACTGGTTCTAGCCTAATAGGTGGCAAAACGTTGGTAGAAATCGCACCGCCTGATTATGCAACATCTTTTTAAAAAGCTTTCCAGTGTTGGAGGTCATTCAATTAACTTCTGGAGCAAAATTGTTCCACTGATTAATTGTTCTGATTGTCAGGAAAATTTATTTCTTAGTTCCTAAGTTGCTTCAAGTTGCTTCTCTCCTTGATTAGTTTTCACCCATTGCTTCTTGTCCTGCCCTCAGGTGCTTTGGAGAATAGTTTGACTCTCTCTTTTTTGTGGCAGCCCCTGAGATGTTGGAACATTGCTATCATGTCTCCCCTAATTCTTCTTTTCATTAAACTAGACATACCTAAAGAAACTGCATTGAAAATCAATATAAAAAAAAGAAAAACCATCTGAAAATGCCTTTTCAAATTTAATAGATAAATATGACAATTGTCTGGGTCCTGGATTTCATATTGAATCTGGAATCAATGAATTGGGTTTCCTGGGATCTTAAGGGTATATGCCCAAGTGTGCAAAAATATTTTTGAATAATTGCAAAAGAAAGACAGAGGTATGTACATATATACAAACATGTGTACAAATCTCTGAGTGGTTCTTTTCTACCTAATTCTTCTTGGGTATTCTCAACATATTTATATCTTTTATAGCCTCCTACCATATAAGGAGAATATAGGACACCCTATAGACTCCTGTAGGGAGTCTCCCTGAAAAGTTATGAGTTGCTATTGTTCAGTTGTAATTCTTACTCATTCATGTTGAAGGCACAGGTGGTATTCAGCAGGTTCTGACCAGTTCTGGAGAACCGGTAGCAGAAAATTTGAGTACTTTGGAGAACTGGCAAATACCACCTCTGACTGGAGATTTTATAGTATCCTTCCCCTGCCACACACCCCTAAAGCCATGCCCACAGAACTGTAAAAAATTTTGAATCCCACCATTGGTTGAAGCCACTTTAACAATTATCTGGAATAGTATGATATAAGCAATTACAATAATTAAATAAACAGTACTTACAGAAAAATATTTCAGTACAACATCAAATTGTATAAATCCAATTATAATCCATGCTATCAGGGTTGCTGTTGAAATTATTATGATAAATGGAACGAAATAACCACTAAATCTGTCAGCTAGTTGCTGGATGGGTGCCTGCAAATCAGTAAAAAATAGATCCTTATGAGTGCACAATATTAAAAAAATACATGCACTTATCAAATTAAGTATTTTACAAATGCGTCTGGTTGAAAGAAATACAGATTTTCCCCATATCTCTCACCTCTGATTAAAATGCCATGAGTGAATTAACTGAAATTTGTCTCTTGAAAGCACTGAAGAAATGCTTTTAGCTTGCTATTGAAACAAGAGGATTTATTTCGATCGAAGCATGTTCAGGACTCTAAGGACAAAAGCAATCTATGGAAGGTGTTTCAATCAATAGTTCTGTGATGACAAGGTCCCTGGCCCAGCAGCTGCAACTGCACATGTAGTAATAGCAACAGCAACAGCACTTAGACTTATATACCGCTTCATAGTGCTTTACAGCCCTCTCTAAGCGGCTTACAGACTCAGCATACTGCCCCCCAACAACCTGGATCCTCATTTTACCCACCTCGGAAGAATGAATCATCCTTGAGCTGGGATGGGATTCAGCTCAAGGCAATTCAAGATTGAATTGCCAAACTGCTGGCAGCCAGCAATCAGCAAAAATAGCCTGCAATACTGCATTCTAACCACTGCACCATTACGGCTCATAATGGCCTTCTGTGGTTTCCTAATGTGTTTCTCCAACAATTCGCCCCCCCAATAGGAAGACCCAGCATGTTTTCTAGGCATAAAATGAAATTAAGCTCCTCACCCCAAATTTAGGCCTAGTTTAAAACATGCGAAATTTGTGGGGGGAAGGCGGGGGAAACTTGCTATTAGGAGTGCCCAGCAGGCAGCTACGCCTCACTATCAGCTGCTCCTAACACTATCGTGGCCTCCCTTACCCCTCCCTTACCCAGGTCAGCAGGCGGGCAGCATCGGTGTGGATGTCCAGCAGCGTTTCAACCACTTCTCAGGCTTCTGTAGCTTCCACAGTTCCCACTGGTGCTGGCGTCTCTCTCGCCAGCTCCGTCTGCAACAACAGCGTCTGAGTCACTCCCATTTTTCCCCCGTCCCCGTAACAATAGGTGTTTGAGGTAACTGCGAGCACCGCGCACCTTGCACTTTGTTTAATCCTGAGCGGTTGGAATGGGCGTGAGAAGAGCCAAATGTGAGTGTCCTTCTGCTGCTGCTTACCCTTGGTGCTCCAGGCCTCGGCTCTGCAAGTTTGCAAAAGTCCCAGTCCGCAGCCCAATTCCTGCATTCCAAGCACCCAAAGCGGAGCTGCACCTGTCCCTCTCTAGCCAGCGCCATCTCCAATAACAGCGGCAGCAGGGCGGGAACCATGGAAGCAGATTCGGCCACTTCTTGGGTGGGGAGCCACCTCCATAACTTCCATGGTTTTCCCACCGCGGGCTGCTGCTGTTATTGTGAGACCGGCACTGGCGAGAGAGGGACAGCTGCAGCTTGGCCTGAGCACTTAGGAATGTAGGAACGCGGCTGCGCGCCGGGACTTTTGCAAACTTGCAGAGCCTGAGGCTTGGCAGCACCAAGCCGGTAAGCAGCAGTAGAGACCGCTTGCTCAGCTCTTCTCACGCCCACCCAGCCGTCGGGATTAAAACAAAATGCAGCATGCGCACTTCCAGGTACCTCAAAATCTTTTTTTTTCATTGTTACGGGGACGGGAGCTCACCCACGACCACTGTTTGTTGGTAGATAGATGGCGCTGGTGCACGGGGGGGAAGAAATTAATTCACCCCCAAAAAGACGTCCTGTCCGTTTTTTCGAGGCTCAAAAAAAAATAAGGCCCGGCCTTATTTTGTGAGAAACATGGTATCTCTTGGCCCATTATAACAGATGCTTTCCTTACTGGTTCCCTGATCCAGCAGGACAACTAATCCATAGAATCAGGTTAGAGAAAACCATGTAAACAGCCATCTGATCTCATCCAATTGAACACAGGTTATGTATTTTTTTGTGAAACTGAGCACAGAAAATAAACCAAGTGGGGCGATTCAGTGGATTGGATTTAGGACTGTCTTCCTGAATCAGGTGACCTCCAAAGGCTGGTAGAAGCTGGGATTCAGAAGATCTCAGATGGAGAAAGATAGGGAAAGAACTTTGAGAAATATTTTAGGAGAGTGGGTTTTAGTTTTATACATTAAGGTTCTGGAGTATTTCTAGTGACTTGGACACCCAGGTCAGCATATGAATTCCAATGGCCCCCGCCCCCCAACAACTGTTAGTTTTACCTTTGACATCTGAGCTTCCTCAACTAGTTTCACAATTTGTGCCAGGGTGGTATCAGAGCCAACATGGGTTGCACTTATGAGCACAGAGCCATGTGCATTGAGAGAACCCGCAATAACCACGCTGCCAGGTTTTTTAGTGACTGGCATGGCTTCTCCTATAAATATAAGTTAATCCACCATTATGTTTTAATAGCATTTCATACACATTGCAGCAGTTACAAAAAAATAAAATAGAGGTGCATTAAGATATACCCTCAATTTTGAGGAAAGTCACATCTCAGTGGAAAGTAATAAGATCAAGGAGCAGATAAACTACGACTGTTCTTTGGTGAAACTGAATCCTAGCCAGCCAACAATAACTCTTTGTTCTGTGCTATTTTCTTCCCCATGGCAAACTTGCATGTCGTTCTCAAAAATTAAATCACTCAAGCAGCAAAACCCTTTATTCAGAAACTGATGAGTCCTTGTTTTCTTTCCAAAATCATTTTATTAAATTGTTTCTGCGAGTAGGAGAAAAAAATTGAATTCCAAAGAATGCCTTCACATATATCTTGTACATAGTGAAGATCACTGCACCAGAGGATGTAGGAGTAGAGCAGCAGATGATAGAAAAATGTTTGCTAATGGAGATCATTTTGTGATTTCACCCAATTATTAATAAGATCCAAAAGTATCTATCGGGGTTAAAGGGATCCCCTTCCTAATTTTAGTTCTCTTTAGGCACCAAACTACTGGGATTCTTTCCAAATAAGATTTGGGCTGCCATATGTGTCTGAGGCAACATAGAAGTCCAACTTGATGTTCAGAGGTAAAACTGCCTTCAAGCTGTGATAAGTCCCTTAGCACTTCCATATAAGGTTTTCTTTTTTAATGTACTAGAACAGAAATGGTTCACCTTTCTATCTCCTGAGATCTCTTTTTTATTTCCAACTCTATCTTAAACCCCTCGACTTCCAGTATGGTTCCCCCATTCTAGTGCTAACTAAACTGGGCTTATCTGGTTTAGCCTTCTAATCAATCAAGATCAGCTAGATCATGTGTTACCTTTTTAGGTGCTACCTAGCCCTGATATATTTCATCTCTTCTGCCCACGCCCACTGATCTTCTTGCATAACTGCAACTCTGTCAACTCACAAAGCATCCCTATGCCTGTGAACCCTGACAAACTCTTTGGAAAGGTAAATTATTTATTCTTTAAAAGTAAGGAATTACCTGTTATAAGAGACTCATCAGCCATAGAACTGCCTTCAATCACTTTCCCATCAACTGGAAATTTCCCACCAGGGACCACTTTTATAATATCTCCTCGCTGAACTAATTCCACAGGAATTTGCTCTTCTCTGTAAGATAAAGCTCACAGTTAAAATTCAATGCAACTTCCCACCCCCCATCTTGCTTTTTTCAGGCAAAAAAATATCCCACTGGCTTAATAAAGGTAAATATACAAAGATAAATACAAAAAAGCCACATATTATATGTCAGGTGTTTTAATATTCTCAAACTATTTTATATATATGACTGCAAGATTATAGTATTGAAGTAAGGTCATGGATATCAGCTTCATCTCTACTTTCAACTTCAGAAACTCACTGGGTGACTTTGGGCTAGTTACTCTTTCAGCCCAACCTATTTGACTGAGCTATTGAAGGGAAACCTAGAGAAGAAATGTTATATATTCACTTGAGCTCTTGGAGGACAGTTAGCTAATCTAATAAATAAATAGATTTCAGTATTCTGGGAAATCTGAATTCTTTCTGACCATTACCACATTTATTGTCCCAAGATATTTATTCTACATCTTACTCAAATAATGTGTGGCATTGCAAAGCAGATATTTACTCATCTCTGGTCAACTGACTTTTCAAGACAGAATAAAACTAAACACAATCATTTATTTAAATTTTATTTATAGTAATTACTATTACATTACATTTCCATCAAAAGTAACTCAGCAATGAGTTAGAACAAATATAAAACAAAAAAACAAGCATAACATTCTACATATACTTTAAAAAATATTCAGCCATATATATATCTACTTCAAAAATGTAAGGGGAAATTATTAAAATTGAATTTAAATGTTTTCAGTCTGATATATACAATGCAGACATTCTTAAATCCTTTGAGTGCTAAGATTACATATTTGTTATAATAAATATATTCCTTGCATTAACAGTTAAATAAAAGCGAGATGGCCTTTTTGGAAAAATCAAAGAGTAAATAAAAAACATACTTCACTTATTTTATAATAAGCTCTACAAAGGCAGAGCTATTCAGATTTACATGGTAATGGTGAATGTTTGTAGGAATGACATTCAATATGACCAATGAGAAAATCCTTCTAAACATCTAAAATTTTCACATATCACATTAGAAAGTAAAAGGATTAGTCTTTGGCCCATTAAATAAGAATTTTTACTCCAAGTCAGATTTTGTTGGTTGTCAAAATCCAGTAATTGTTGTTTTCAGGTTGCAGTATTTTTCAAACTTGGCAGTTTTTAAGATGTGTAGATTTCAACTTCCAGCCAATATTTCCCAGTTCACTCATTTTAAAGATGCCAGGTTTGAAAAAGACTGCCTTACTTACTATACAAGCAATTTTCGATTTATGACCATTTGATCAGTGACCATTCAAAAATACTATGGCGCTAGATAAAGGGACATTTGATCCTCTCCCCAAGTTCCAACTTTGGGGAGGAGATCGAATGATTACAATGCCCCCAGTACACAAAAAATCCAGGCTCTTCACAGTGTGCCCGTTAGGCCCAGAAGCTAGCTAGGAACACTGGCACGTAGAAACCCTACTGTGAGCAAGAGGCCACTGCCAACTAGGCCCACTCTCTTAGAAGGCTTGGGCCTTCCAGAGCTGGTATTCAGCAGGTTCTGACCAGTTCTGGAGAACTGGTAGTGGAAATTTTGAGTAGTTCGGAGAACTGGCAAATCCCACCTCTGACTGGAGATTTTATAGTATCCTTCCCCTGCCATGCCCACCAAGCCACGGCCACAGAACCGGTAGTAAAAAATTTGAACCCCACCACTGGGGCCTTCTTACTGTTCAACTGCACAGCTCTGCTTACCTTCTCTTTCTATATAACTGAATTCAGGGTGCAGCTATTCTAGAAAGCTAGCTAATGTTTCCAAAGGGCCTCAGAAACATTGCAAAACCAGCCCTCAGCCGGAACAAAGCTTCTAGGAGTGGTGGGAAGAATTGAAACCCCACACACAAGTGGGTGCTTAATGACTGCAATAACTCACAATCCATATTGTGGGCTCAGTTGTGATAGTAAGTTGAGGACGACCTGTTTCCATACCAATTGTCGTAGTTAGGGAGAGAATCCGAAAGGAGGAAAAAATTGCTTTAGACTTGTTCTTGTTATTGGATGGTGAAGGGATCATTAATTTCAAAGGAGTTTTTCGGCACAATTCTACTTAGCTATTTAATTTACATACAGCAGTTTCTAAAAGATGAATCAGAACTACAGTATGTTTTAGTGTACCCTCAAAATCAGTTACATCCACTACAATGAATTTACAGCCATCACTTCCATATTATTTTTCAAAATTATTAAAAGAAATGAAAATATTGCTGCATAAAAAAGCAAAACATTTGTACCAATGATGTACCTGATTATGCAACCGTCAGCTCCACGTGTCACTACAACAGCTTCTGTAGCTTGAAGAGAAATTAATTTAGCAAGTGCTTCAGATGTTTTACTCTGAAATAGAGACAGATGTATGTAGGTAGCCTTCACAATATACTTGTGCTGCTTCCAGTTTAATTTTACATGATATATTCTAAATATTGGCATACACTCCACTGTTACTAATTGAAGAGCAGAGTAATGATGTATTCTAAATATTGATATACACTCCACTGTTACTAATGCAAAAGCAGAGTGGGATGAAAGCTATTCTAAAAGGAGGGCCTAGATGCTAGAACTAAGAATTCCATTCCACTAGTTATGCACATGTGGAAGCATTAATATTTTAGAGAATGCATGCCAAAAGACCATCATTTTGAAATACACAATCAGCACCTCTGGGAAATGCCTTTTTCTGGAAAACCTTTCACTGCTATTTCTTGACTAGATGCCTGTATTAGAACTTGATTTGTTTGCTCTTTTTTCCTCTTCTCTCATAGGATAACTGCCCTTTATAACCACTGCTGCTTTTCTTCCATAATATAATGCAGCACATGAGACTTATTTCTATGCAGTCCCAAAGCACATTAAATCACTTCACCAAGCTTGTACTTTTGTGCGCAATCAAAATATGCCTTGGGCAAAAATTAATAAAAGAGAACAACTGAATATTTTCACCACACTATGCTAATGCGCTTGATAAGCACACTGAAAAAACTATATTGTGTTTTTTTTAACGATTATTCCAAGGACCTTCATGTGGAATTCACATATCATCACACCCTTGCATCTTGAGAGGTAGCTTGAACAAAAATGATACAGCCAATCAAGATAATAAGTGAACTTCATGGTCAATGGAAAATTAAATCCAATTCAGTTGCTCAGCATACAGAACCAGATCAGTATTACTCTGAGTAACTGAAAGATTGGGCAAACAAAATCTGATGCTATGAATGCCACTTTTTTTTCTTACAAAATTAAGATGCAGCAGGAGCAGTGGTGAGGTTCAAATTTTTTTACTACCGGTTCTGTGGTAGTATCTCAGAGTCTCCAGTCAGAGGTGGTATTTGCTGGTTTTCCAAACTACTCAAAATTTCCGCTACCGGTTCTCCAGAACCAGTCAAAATATCACTTCTGCTGAATACCACTTCTGAGCAGGAGGTTACTAAGGCAAGTGGAGGTTCTTCCTACTGGAGGTTGCTGGTAGAAAGTTTGACCTAGAGAAACTCACTTGTCATTTATATTAAATGATATAATTTGAATAAACTGTCATCTATCTCAATGGTTCTCAGCCTGTGATCCGTGAACCACTGGGAGGCTGAGATATCATCACAGGGTATCCTCAAAGGCTTGAAAAAATGTTATGATTTAAATCTTGAGTTAAGTCTTGGGGTTCTGTGGTGAAGAAAAGGTTCATGGCCACAAAAGGTATTTAAAGGGGGTCCATGGTGAAGAAAAGGTAGACAGCCATTGATCTATCTTGTTTATCTTTGTCAATTATACTGGCTTGCATATTTCCACCTCTGATTGCTTTTACGTAAGTCTTCTGACTATTTTTGTTCTGTCATTTTCATAACTGTACGCTAAGCTGAACATTTTAAGGACATGGTGCAAGTTTCTAAGAACCTGTATAAAGTAGTAGGTAGCCATGTTTGTTTGAGATTTTCAGGGGAAGTTTCAGGGGATATGCTGATAGCAGAAATGGATGAGGTCCAGTTTTATTCATTTATTTCATTTGTTGCAGTCAAAAGGCCAGCACTAAGAAGACAATTTATATTTAATCCTTAAAAAATAAAATTAAAAGTAGAAATTAAAAGAATTAAAGTTTAGGCATTAATAAGTGATTGCCCAGTCATACTCAACACTGAGCAGGCTTTCAGAAATGTGACACATTTGCAATCTTATATGTATATGGTGTACAATACATTATCCACCAGCAAATATCTCATATCTAAAGATATATGAACATTGACAATGTGATCATTTAGCAAGTAATCACATGACCAGACCTGATTTTACCACCACTTTTACCAATGTTGTTAAACAGATCACTGCTGACATTAAAAAAATCATGTGGTTGCAAAGTAAATCTGGCCTTTAGCCTTCAAGAAGTACTAACCTTTGCTATGTGTTCGAGCCATCTCCCAAGGGCTATGAATACAAACAGCATTGGCGGGGTATCAAAAAATGTGATGGGACTCTGTTCAGCCTTTTCAATAACTGCAACTATCAAAATGGTACATGAATAGACATAAGCAGTTGATGTGGCCATTACTATCAGGACATCCATATTGGCCATTTTATGCTTTAATGACTTGTAGGCTTGGACATAGAAGTACCATCCACCCAGGAACTGGAAGGAAGTGAGAGAGAGAGTAGCAATTAGCTTTCCAACATGTCCTGTCTAGATGTCTCAATAGAACTGTTAAAAGATTTATAGTTAATTATATAATGGGAGATGTTAAAAACAGAGTATTTAAAGAATCTCCATACCTGAACCAAAGTACAAAGTACAAAGAAGAGAAGGTTTAGAATAGACAGTCCAGGAATCAGGTTTTGCTCCAACACCATTGATTCATGATGGTCACCAATTGGTAATAACATATACACCATTAAGACCATAACTGGAATACCAAATACCAAGCTACATAAGAATGATTTCTTCCATCTGCAATGGCAGAGAATCCACACTGTTAGAAGATAAAGCTTTCCTCACAACTTGATTGACAAAATCAAATTATACCACATTTACCTCTAACTTGTCATCAGATTTGATACAAATCAGGTCTGAACATGGATTGGTGTACTTCTATATTTTTCTGTATTGTGGCACCTATGTGTGCAGAGTTACAATATTTGGCTTGAGCAATCTGGATGAGCATCAGCAAAAAGTCACCTGGAGTTTTTGCAATTCATCTAATAGCTAATCATCTAATAGCTCATACATGCAGAGAAGTGTGAAACAAAGGAAATGAAGACTATAGTAAAAGGCACTGTGTGCGGTTGGCCAATCAGATTAGAAACAATTTATTTAGAAGTTATTCATGAAAAATGAGAAATGTGCCCTTTTCACCACTCCACCTGTAATTCCATCATAGAGTTGGCAACTAAGAATTCCTCAATTTGTAAGATTTCAATGACTGCAGGGAGAACAAAATGTGTTTTTCAGTGGGTGGACATCTAATTAGAGAGGAATATCCTTGGAATATTTGTTTATAAAATATTCTTTGGTTGGCAGATATACTCACTGTTGGATTTCCTGTTTATGATCCAAGTTATGATCTTTTGGATCTCTTTTAGCCAAAGATGCTTGAAAACCAATTCCCTTTATAACAAAAAGCAAATAAATACCATTACAAAAACAAATGCAAACAGTTATTAGATGATTATGTTACACTAATAAATGGTACTTTATTAATTACCACAGCTGCTTTTGCAATGAGAGGTTTAAAAAAAAGGTAAGCCTTAATTTTTACTCATGGTAAATTTTACCCATTCAATGTCCAAATACGGCAGGTTTTCCTGATTTGGAATTTGGAATTTGGAAACTGTAACCCGATAAGGTAGTCCTCAATTTATGACAACTGAGTCCTGAATTTAGGCTGTAAGTTGGTGAGATGCAAATATGACTGCCTTGCTCAATGACCACGACCTTGGCTCTCCTTATTGCATCATTAAACAACCATGAAGTTTGCTGAGCAGACAGAGTGAAAGAACTGCCTGCTGAAGGAGGGCAGACAGCTTCCCCAGCTCCATTTTATTCATTTATTCCATTTGTCAATTGCTTATAAGATAATAAGTATAAGCATCGTTATGAATACATGAAATGGATACATATAAGAAAAATAAAAGAAACAATAGGACAGGGACAGTAGGCACGCTGGTGCGCTTATGCATGCCCCCTACAAACCTTTTAGGAAAGGGTGAGGTCAATAGTGGACATTCTAAGGTTAAAGTTTTTGGGGTTTGGGGAAGAAACCACAGAGTCAGGTAGAGGATTCCAGACACTGACCAGTCTGTTGCTGAAGTCGTATTTCCTGCAATCAAGTTTGGTACGGTTTACCTTGAGTTTGTATCTATTGTGTGCTCTTGTATTGTTATGGTTGAAGCTGAAATATTCATTGACAGGTAGGACATTGCAATGTATGATTTTATACTTAGATCGGACCAAAAGCAGCGTAGTTCTAGGTTGTCTCGGTCTAGAATTTCAAGTCTAGTGGCATAAGGTGTCTACAACTACAACGTGTTCTACAATGTGTTCTTCTTGTGCAGAAGGAAACTGCAGCACTGGGCTGGAGAAAAGAAGCCCAGATGACAAAGATCTGACCTTCCTTGCTGTACCAATGGACTTCTTCACCCGATCTCTTTGAGAGCAAAAGCACTTCCTGATGGATTACCCCCCCCCCCCGCTTAGTGCAGAGTTTCTCCGCTAGGTAGGAGAGGAACTGCAGTACTGGACCAGAGAAAAGAAGCTCAGATCACCAAGATTTGACCTTCTTTGCTCTAGCCCAGTACTGCAATTTGTGAGGCTGGGTAAAGAAGTCTATTTGTGAAAGAACTTTTTCAACCAGCCTCCCTGAGAGCAAAAATGCTGTTTGCCAAAGAAACTCCGCCCTCCTCAGATGAAATCAATCAATCAGACAGCAGGGTTTTGCTTTTGTTTTTTGCTCTCAAAGAGGCCGGGTGAAGAAGTCCTTCCAACGTTGACCATTTGGAAAAGCCAGCAGGGAAGATTCCACATGGTGTTCACATGATTTGGGGGGAGTCTGGCAACAGCTATAAGTGCAAATGGCTGGCCAAGTGCTCAGATTGCAATCATGTGACTGTGGGGGCCCTGCAACAGCTGTAAGTTTAGGCTGCAGGTTATAAGTCCTTCATTCAGTGCCATCATAATATTGAACAGCTGCTAATGAGTGGTTGTTAGGTCATGACTATCTGTGTATCTGGTAGATGCCGGGTTAGGGAAGATTACCATATCGATTTGCAACTTTCTAAAAAAAATGCAAAACAGCACAAAAGTTGCTAATAGTCTTCTGATATCAATCATTCATCTAGGCAAGGGGGCGGGGAACGATGGCTCTTTTATGACTTGTGGACTTCAACTCTCAGAATTCCTGAGCCAGCTGTGCTGAGTTGAAGTCCACAAGTCATAAAAGGGGCATCATTCCTTACCCTTGATCTAGGCAATCCAGTTGAGATTTACAACCTTCCAAGGCCTCTGGAGACTAGTCGTTGCTCCTTCGGGGATGAGTATCTATATATCTTGGAGATGCTAGGTTAAAGAAGACTACCTTATTGATTTGCAACTTACTAAAAAGTGCAAAATAACACAAAAGTTGCCAGTGATCTTCTAATATCAATCATTCATCTAGGCAATCCAGTTGAGATTTATCAACTTTTCCAAGGCCTGGGAACTGCATATCTATTGCAGCAGTCTCCCCTAAACATCCCAGAAGTGAATTCTCCCTGAAGTTTCATTGTTATAGAAATGATTAGTTTATATTATTATAGAAAAGTAAAATGTTGGATTTTGATGTTAATGCTTTATTCTACTGCAACAGAGGGAGTTGGAAATCAACACTTTTTTTTCTTTTCTCCCTCCCCCCCCTCACTTTCCCCCCCTTCTCCTCCCCACTGTGTCCTCCTATTTGCTTTTGTATTTTTATATTTTATTCTATAATCTAACAAAAATGTTTCAAGACTGCAACTTCCAGAATTCTCAACAACAGCTACACTGGACTGGGTACTCTGAGCATAAAAATTTGGAATGCGCCTGGACTAGGAAGATTAAATATGTCAATATTAATTAATATTAATTGATTACCATCTTGGCTCTTAGAAATGTTTGCTTTAATAGCTTACCTCAACAATTTTTATAATGTCTCGAGGACCAATTACTTCTGGATCATAATGAACACGGGCTTTTGAAGTGGCTAGGACTACAGATGCATAGAGAATGCCAGGGGTTTCAGTAAGCTTGGATTCAATGCTATGAACACATGAGCTACAAGTCATCCCTAGAATCTAAGCAAAATTTCAATTAGTTGTCAGCACAAGAATCTGCTTTGGGCTGTCAGATTGCTCCATTGTATCTATATCTCCCATATTAAACAAAAAGGCAAAAAGTACTAAGTTTCATTAGTGTGATACTTCACACAGTCTCCTGAAGTTCCAGCTCAAGAGGGCATCTATAGAGGACAGAAAATGAAATACAGCCAATGAGAAGCCCAAGGATGAACCTTAGCTTTCCCTAATTTAATGCTAAATCTCATCACATGCTAGCTGGGAGATGGGCTGGCAATATATTGGGGATTCTCAACTGTTATATTTGCCTTTCATAAGAAATTTTGTAACAATTCTAACATTGCAAAGTACAGTAAGTACATTCCCTTTGTCAATCAGATGCTCACATTTATCAGAAGTAGCTGGAATAAATGTAGTATTGTATGAATGTATGCAAATCTATCCAATTGGTATAATGCTTTAAAACTTGACAATGAAACAAATTAAAAGTACAAACACAGATGTACAGAAAACTATGGGTGTATAAAAGTACGACTTTAATGGAAAAGCTAATTGTATAACCTGCATTTAAAATTTGCTGCTGGGATCCAGCATTCAATGTTTCAAAAGTCATATGCATGAATCTAAAAGAAAATACATTTATTCCTTGCTGAATATTCATATTTGCATTTTTCTGTTTAGGATCAATAAGAAGCTTCTAAGATTTAGTGTCATGATGCTCACCTTGACATCTATGTTTCCATTTGTGCCAGCATAATCTTGTAAGACTGAAGCTTCAAAACCCAATTCCTCAATCAACTGGATTATTTCAAGAGGTTGAATTTTATCTGGTTTATATATTACTTCCACTTTTCCTGCCATCAAGGCAACAAGCACAGAAACTATTCCTGTAAAAACAAAGCTGCATCAAACAAACACATTCTTTCCCATGACATACCTAACAGTCTGAACACAATGGTAGTATTCAGTCCAACCTTAAAGTGTAATCTTTATTACTTAATCCAGTTACCATTTTAGGTAGCCTGATGTGAAAATAGATCTTTCTCAAATCTATTGTCTTCCTTTCTAAGCAGATATATTTACAAGGCATGTTTAACACCAAATCAAAGTTATATTCATGTCATTGTTAAGTACTTAACATTTGAGGCTAGGTTCATTCCAATAGAGTTATTCACATAACAGTTAAGTGCTATGTTAAGGTGCTAAGGTAGCGCCTATAGTTATTTTGCAAGCTAAATAAGGAGAACCCAAATAACATAATGAAAAAATGTGCCATGCTATGTTACCATCTTCTTTTTGTAAATTCTTCTCAATGCTTGAAACACATGATGCACAATTCATGCCTTTTACAAGCAGGAAACATTTTTCAGTGTCCCTTTTACTGGACAATTCTGGAAAGTTAGTGCACAACTTCTTTTTTGGCAAAAATACATCTTCAGATGACAGTTCTGGGACTTTGGTTTTGAAGGAAACAGAGGTCATCTCACTCGGCTCTATACCTCCATCAGTAGGTTTTCCAATTACTGTATCTAAAATAAGATCAATATTGCATGAATATGTGGAGCAGAAGAAACATTAGTTAATCATTATCCCAAAGTATTTTTGGTTGCTTTTGGAAGCATTGCCTTTCTTCCTAGCAGTACTATACTTCTGAAGCCAATCCCAGATGAATTTTAATTTTCAAAAGATGAAAGATATGGAAACACTTCTGAGAGTTTTGAACTATTTAAAACATGGACAGGCATCTGTGTGTGTGTGTGTGTTGAAGACCACAATCTATCAATGATAATTCATTGGGGGCTTTAGGATGGACAGAGCAAGCCAGCTGAGGAAAAGAACATCCACTGTCTCTGATACTCTTCTTTTTCCTTTTCTTGAAAGCTTCTTCCTTCCTTTTCGAAAACATAAGTTTTTTATGAGACATGTAATCTCTGGTAAAACAAATTGTGAAATATTTATGCCAGTCAAGCCTACTTAGTATTTTGATGGAAGACTACCTGAGAATATTAATATTGTAGGGTAAACTGGAAAATTGGTTCAATGGCAAAACCATGCTAAGGAAAAAGAAGACCCAGGGTTAGGGTTAGATTTAGAGGCCAGGAAGTCACCAGGAGTAAATCTAAATATGTTTTTTTTTAAACATATGTTAAAAGACAAGTTACAGAAATCTTATCCTGCACATGATGGATATTTCATTAGCAGTTCAGAATATTGTTATTCTGAAATAACTCTACTGAATTTATGGATATGGCAAAGGAAGTCTGTGCTGGACATAGTTTTTGGCTTTCTACACAGGATATAGTTTTCTACAAAATCTGGTGGGCTTAAAAACAGTAACATAAAAAATCAGCTTCTAGCTATTTCTGAAGGAACTGAGAATAAATTTCTATTATCCAAGCATCCTTTTTGTCTTTCAAGGACAGATCTAACCTTGCAACTAAAAGAGAGGCAAATTTAATTCATTATTTTCATGGATGGAACTCATGAGTTCCACATTAATTGAAAGCTATAGTCAGTTTCTAAATAAATACCTGGAGCTCAGCAATAGCAATATTTTTCTTCATTAAGTATCTAATATTTAAATACCATGGCATATCTGGTATTTAAGTATTAAAGCTCTGTATTTTACCAGTGTACAGAATCAGAGATGGTATTCAGCAGATTCTGACCAGTTCTGGAGAACCGGTAGTGGAAATTTTGAGTAGTTCGGAGAACTGGCAAATGCCACCTCTGACTGGACATTTTACGGTATCTTTCCCCTGCCACGCCCCTCCCAAGCCATACCCACAGAACTGGTAGTAAAAAAATTTGAATCCCACCACTGTACAGAATGTACCCAATTCAAAAAGCTATGTACACATTTAGGATCTAACAGCTGTAACCCTAGGCCAGGGCTTATAAATTTGTGTTCCAAATTTTAACCCAATCAGAAGCAGCTCAAAATGTTTAAGCATTTAAAATTCATCAGTTGACACAAGAGTTTTCATGCATCTTGATTCAACAGCAGCAAAAGCTGTATCATACAATACCTGTTAGGACAAAAGCATCAAATCCCATGTCTTCTATAGCAGCTCGTATCTCTTCCGAGTTGGTCATAATGGAATTGTAAGACACAACTGCGGTACCTTCAGTTAAAGATACAGAGATACACATCACCCCTTTCTTTTGGGATATGGAGCCTTTAATAGAATTTACACAAGAATTGCAGGTCATTCCATCAATTCTGAGGAGAGCTGTACTGTATCCATTTGCCCCCTGTACTTGGGAAAGGTGACTGAAAGAAGGTATGGAAGAGGCAGCAGTTGAGATAATTAGTCCATTTTGGCTTTCCACTCCATAAGAAAAAACTAGGTTAAAGTTACCAGAGGTAATGGCTTGGATGGCTTGCTGAAATGAAGGTGGAGTGATGAGCCTTTGGTCAAACCACACAGTAATCTTTTTTTCGTCCAGGGATACCCTGGTACCCTGTACTCCAGTCATCTCTGAAATCAAACCTTCCATATTGTTAATACATGATTGGTCATGCCCTCCTTCGATTTCTAGTACTGCAATACTGGATCCAATGCTGTCCCCAGTATTTGTGTCACCATTTTGTTCACTGGACATTTTTACATTTATCTGCTGTAAGCGTTCAACATCAATGAAACCTAGTTCCAAGGGGGCTTGCTTATCCTTTATGGTGCATTCATATCCCAGGCCGTCTATGCTATTCTTTAGTTCTTCAGGCTTAATAATAAGGGGATAGTAAACAACGATAGCTTCTTGGTTGTTGAGGGCCACTTTAATTTTCTTTACCCCATGTAATTTCCCAATATTTTCTTCAATAGCATGGACACAAGACTGACAGGTCATGCCTTCTATTTTCATCTTAATAACAGCTTCACTGGACCATTGGCCTGAAGTCTGTGTGGCCTCCACAACATTGGTGTCAAATCCCAGTTTTTTAATTTCCTGGCAGATTTGCTGAGAGCTTATTTCCAGTCCTGAATATTTTTCAATTATTTGGCTTTGTTCAAGAGATTCCTTGACATTCACAATTCCTGATAGCTTGGAAATGTTGTCCTCTATGGATTGGATGTATTCTTGGCAAGTGATACCCGAAAGATCAGTGGTAGTTGTGTTTAATTGAGAATGAAGAGAAGGTGAATGACCTGAATCCCCCTCGAAGCTTAGGTTGGTAAAAGCAAGTTTTTGCTTCATTGCCAAGGCTGATATGTGGCACGATGAAAGGTGCTGAGGCACAGCCTGAAATGAAAGAAAATTTAAACTGAACATTAATTCTGCTGTTTTAATATATGGGATGAGGTAATAATCCTTTTGTGTAAGCTTGCTACTTATTTCTTAGGAATATTATCTTTAGACATTTCTAAAGTGAACAGTTGTGAATATGCTATTTGTAGTCTTTAAAAACAATATTTTTCTGTGCTCACAAAGAATTGTTTAATTGAGAGATCATGTCTTTTCTTCCTAAAGTCAAACAAGAGGAATGTCCCTTAGCAAGAGCAGAGGACAATGAGAACAAAATACAATTTTCTGATCATTCTATTTACACATGTCCCAATAATACTTGGGAGTGTGGAGAAGGACTTTTGGAACTTGCATTTAGCAGGCAGTAATAAGACTCTTCAATTTGTATTTTGTAAATATATATATCATTGTCTGTGTGTGTGTGTTTTTTTAAACAGCACACAGACACAACACATACTCTATATAACTTATATAATATATATTTTATATTTAATCATTATAAAGAATATAATATCTAATTATATATATATATATAATTATATATATCTCTTTATATTATATATAAAATATATAATAATATATAATAATTAATATAAAATATAATATATATATTATTAAAATATATATAATATATACATTAAAAATTTATTATACTATAGTATTCTCTATATATAGTGTGTAGTGTGTGTGTGTGTGTGTGTGTGGTGGTGTGTGTGTGTGCTGTTAGGCTTCCTTCGGGTATTATCTATCTTACCAGTCGTATTGTAGTGCTGTTAAGTTGTGAGCTTTCACACTCTACAACTTTAAACTCTAGCACTTTAACAGGCACTACAATGAGTGGATACATACCGCGAAGCGAAGTGAACAGCACAACGCATATATGATATATATACTATAATATTTATCATATATATATATATATATTATCATATATATATATATATATTATAATAGAATATTTAAATATAAACTGTGCTTAAAATTCTATTTAATATGTTAAGGTGACATGTCTTTAGTGAAACACTAACATATCAGTAGTTACAGGCTGCATCAAACATGGTACCGGGTTCATGTACTGCACTGAGGTACAGTCTTTCGTTTCTAGACTAAGGTCAGTTGCAGGTTTACAAATGGTGCTAAAGCATAAACCATGATTACTAAAACATACAATTTATCAACATACTAAATAATACACTCAACCGCTTCAATGACCAGGGTTGCTGACTGAACTTTATAAAATTGGATCTGCCAACATTAAATAGACGACCACCATCGTTCAAAGTATTGCCTATGCCTCTAATTAACACAGTACAAAATCCTGGACATCCCTACTGGCGAAAACTGGTACTCAAAATAGAGTCTTCAAGCACAGTTTCATTATGTTAGGCTATTACCCATATTTTCCTTTTACTTGAACAAACGATTTAAGGGAGCAAAATACCGCAACTGAAGATATTTTTTTAAAAAGCCACATTGGACCCAGGATGCTGAGCAAAATGGGTGAAGTGGGAGATCCAATAATAGAGTAATCTCATCGATTTACAAGCAGTTCATTTAGTGACTGTTTGAAGTTACAATGCCACTGAAAAAAGTGACAGTGACCATTTTTCACTCTTACAACCACTGCAACATCTCCATGATAACGTGAGCAAAATTCAGAAACTTGGCAACTGACTCATATTTATGACAGTTGCAGAGTCCTGGGGTCATGTGATCATCTTTTGCGACCTTCTTACAGCAAAGTCAATGGGAAAGCCAGCTTCACTTAACAATCACATTACGAATTTAACCACTGCTGTGTTTCACTTAACAGCTATGGCAAGAAAGGTCATAAAATGGGGCAAAACTCACTTAACAAATGCCTCACTTAGCAATGGTCCAAAGTGAAAGACTACATGTATTCTGCCCTAGACCTCTTGGACTCTATCACAACAACAACAAAATTCTCCTGAAGACAGACTAACAAGACCAACAAGCAAAACACCAATTTATTTTGTCAATTGATTTTATTATCAGAATGTTTCAAATTAATTTCTTGAAAACAAGTGACAGGAAAGAATTAAAGCTAAGCATAAAGTGATAAAACAAGGTACAGTTGAGTATTAGGTATGATCCAAGGCTTTTAAGAAAACTCTAACTATGTATCTACAGCTGCTTACACTGCTGCAGTTTATTGAACTGAGAATTATTGCTAGTGTCAATTTCCAATAATGAGCTTATCTGCAATTACAATTTGTCACTCTTTCCAAGCAATTACTATTATGAAAACCTGACATGCAGCCTAAGATTTGATACCCTGTAATAACCAAACTACTGGCTGATGCAGCTGCGGAAATGTTTTCTCCACCAATAAAAAAAGCAAACTTTATTTTTTTATTCTGGAAAGAAAAAGAGATACTGCTAGCACATATTATATAACCATATTATACAACCATATATTATACAACCATAACATTACAGAAACTTCTAGTAAACTGATTGTTTCAAGAGAAGCCACTGCATTCTCTCTGTAGGAGCACAGCTTACATTCATACCACAACTCGTAACTCCACTGAGTTGCTCCATGAGGCTTCCTTCAAGGGCACAGACATTGTAATTCAGCCTGAATTTCCCTTAAAAAAAACCCACTCCAAACACACAGCTCAAACCACAGCATAGGTCCAGGTAGGTTAATATGAATCCCTCCAGCCCCTGTACACTGACCTGTCTGTCACTGCTGTCCAGTGGTAAGTCCCTGAAGGAAGTGTCTTTCTCTTTTGGAAATGCATCCGTAGTTCTCACAATTGCTCCTTGCCTGCAACATTCATTCTCTTGCAATATACACATGTTTTTAGAAGGCTGCCTTTTACCAAAATTAACCAGATTAATGTTTTTATGGTTCAGGGTTGCAACTGAGGACTGGCTTGTTCTCAGAGACATTCTTCTGTTTTCCTTTGCTTTTCTACCTCCTCATGGTACTGACCACCAAATGAAAAAGTGTTGCTTGCTTCATTTAGTATTGCAAGAATTCCTCCTCCCCTGCCCTCTGTACTCTCTGGACAGTCAGATCTATTAGATCACTGAGTGAACCTTTAGTCTTCTCCCATATCCATAGATTATGTCTCCACTGCACATAGTTACAAATAGGGCTTAATTTTTTCCCACCCATTGTCTGCCTCATACTCATTGAAAAATGACATTTAATACGATTAATCTTTGTACACAGCTCTCCAGTGTCCTCAGCCAAGGCTGCCTTTCACAAGCTTGTCAAATATGGCCTGGGTGAGGAAATCCCATGTATAATTAACTTTTCCAGCCAAACTTTTTTTCATCTTCAATCAAAAGCATGTTCAAAACACTGGGATCCCAGATTTAAAGAGATCAGTTTTTAAACATGAAAAGGGTACAATACTTTTTGAAGTTTTGTTGTGCGCCAGACAGAAAATGCGAGCTGTGTGATGAAAAATGGTCAGTCCTACTAACAAATGCAGAAGGAATGAAAATATCAAGCAAGGGTACTTTATGAATTATATTTACTTAATAAAAAGGATCTGAGTAAATGTTATCTAGCTTTTCTTTCTTGCTGCAAGTTCCTCCTATTTCACTGACATGACTTCTGAAGTCTGTGAGTCTCAGATCATGAATCTGTGGCAGTTTATTCTCCATACAGAATTCCATTTCACATTGTGTTTACTAAATGAATCGAATCAAGCTTGCTATTATTTCAAAATCCAATTGATACTTGCTTTCAATATTTCAATATGCTAACTAAAACACTACTGTCAGGCATCAAGCTCCCTAAAATTTTCCAAAACAAGCTTCCTTTGTTCATTCCTTTGTCAACTTCAGCAAGGTTTCATTATACTTTTTTAGGAGAGCCGCAAGATAACTTTTCAGGAAATTCTTAACTATTTCCATTACTAAAGTATTGGTCCCAATTTTACATTCCTGGAGCAGCTTTGATTTTTTTTTTTTTAAGTAAAACTATGGCAGGTTTATTGGCATGTTGCATTGTAATGTTTGCAGTTATTTGCATATTCATAAGGTAAATATCAATGCAGACACACAAAATAGAAGTAGGGAACCTGTGGACCTACCAATATCACTGCACTACATTTCCCAGCGTGCTTTCTTCATTTGCCATACTGCTTGGGGAAGCTGGACTTGAACTTCATTAAACATCAACAAAGCTCACTTCAAATGCTATATAGCTTAATCCAAATTTGTTAAATACATTTCTATCCTTTCCCCCAGCATGCTTATCTAATAGTTTTGTTATAATATCCTTCCCTAGTCCCAATGGTACTTTTTTCAAGAGGCAACTGGACTTTCTGGTTTTATTTTGAAGATGTTTCACTTTTCATCCAAGAAGCTTGTTCAGCTTATCCTTCTCTAGTGTTCCTAAATCTTAGTTTCTCCTCAGAAAAGGATCTGCATTAGAGCATCCTCAGGTCCAATGAAGAAGATCTTCCCCTGATTTTGATGCCTCCCCTCTGATTCATATCTCAGTTTAAAGGAAGGGTTTTTCCACATAATCACAGAAAATGTCCTTGCAAACTGTAGCATGAAAACAACTAGCCTGATCTTGGAAGGGCAAATACGCTCCCTTTTTATAATCTTTTGGATTCTCTCATAACAAAAGGCACTAAACAAAAGGAATGTAATTTGAACTGCAGACTCTAAAATAAAACTGAAGAAAGGGAAAAGATGTTTCATAAGAGAAAGTAATAGATCAGATGTACTTACACATTAAAGCAGCTTATTCTCCAAAAACAGGATGCCTCTTCCCTATGAGTGAAATGGGTTGGGCTGAGAGAGTGTGATTGGCCCAAATCAATCATGCCTAAGGTAGCAGTAGAACTCATGGTCTCTTGATTTCTAGCCTAGTATCTTAGACCAAACTGGCTGCTAATCTTATTTCAATAGGAGAAGGAATCATTTTATTTTAGATTAAAGTATTACTTATTTGTTGGTTTAGAGAAATGACGGTTTTAAGAAAATAATTTCAACAGATGCATCCCTTGGAGTTGTCCATTTTTCTGGAAAAAAAAGCCACAGTGCTTATTAGAACACAGTAACCTGTGTTCATACATTAAACTTCATACATTAATGCATAAATTGTGGATTTCACTATCATTTTCTCAGCTTTAAGAGAAGATTGTGAAATGCGTAACCCTCCATATTTTGTCTTGTACTCATAATTCCCAGTTGGTAAAAGCTATTGAGAATGAAGACAGTAATCCAAACCACTTAGAAGATCTGTTTTTTTTTACCACTATTTGGACTTGATAATGTTGGATTACAACTTCTATCAGTCCCCATCATATGATCAAAAACCAAGAAAAAAAATTACAGTTTAGCAACATATAGAGAACACATTTTTTGGATAAACCATAATGAATATACTATTTTAAAACCTGTATTTCTAGCCCAGATGCATATTCAAAAGTTTACTGTCTTATATTGTAACTTGTCCAGAAAAGAACTAAAATATAACATACTTGTCTGGAGAATGGAGGTACAAGGACAAAGTAATGGGCAAGAATTAAAATCACATAACTCTAAGATTATGGCTAAAATTTTAGGACAATGCACATCAAAGAGTGCTGAATCCAACAGGCCTACATAAAGGATTTATATAAGCCTAAAGAGGAATGAAACATTCTACCGTACATACACATGAATCCAAATGGATACTTGTTGGCTATAACAAAATGTTGTGCCTGTGATTTTAAAATAGGGAACCAATTGAAAAAACATTAATACAAGTATAACAGAATGAGTTTAGTTCACAAAAGTCTAGCATCATTGAACAGCAATATTAGGTTTATATTTTATATTAACTACCAACATAGATATTTCTGCCTTAGTAGTATTTGAGGGACATATCTATTTTGATTGTAAATGGTAGTACATAGATTATAGTACATGGATTAATATTTTATGAAACAACAGTACTTTATAAATTAATCATTATTAAACCACTGTTAACTTTCTCTCATACAATTATATTCTTTTATTCTAATCTTCTAGAGGATAGAACAACTGTTCAAGCAACTTTTCTTCACTCCTATTTTTTTCTAGAATTACAATGAGCCATGTATATTAAAACAATCTTCCCTTTCTGTTTTTTAAAGGAAATAGCACAATGCACTTAAAATATAAATGGAAATTACTAAAATAATAAAATATTGTTTTCTCTGGCTTCATATTACTCTTTAGAAGTACAAGAGCATATTTAGTCTTCAAATGATTTTCTACTTTGTAACAATCCTGCAATGTCCCTATTTTTTTAACTAAGTATTGCAACTTGATCCTGTACATGTTTATTCTGGCTAAACTCGATGATATGTACTGTCAAAAATCTTTGCAGAATTACAACATCAACCAATTATAGATGACACAGCTTATTCACAGTGAAACACACACATTCAATGTGGTACAAGAAGTCCATCAATATTTCTACTTACTGTGTATGTCTCTAATTTAAAATGTCTTCTGTTCAAAATATTTGAATGCATTCTGGAAGCTAAGCATTCTACCGTTGTCAGTACTGCTACAATGCATATCATGAGAAAAGCAAAAGCAGACAGGAATTAAAAGCCACATGGTGATCATATGAAGGGACATGTGCTTTATTAATCTAATTTGGAATTTAACAAGTTTATTGCAGGAAATTGCATGCATATGTTTTATCCAGTGACCATATAAGTATTTAAATATAGTGGTTGTATTTCTTCTATTCGTGTCCAATTCATGGAGACTGCCCAGACTGCAGTCTCCAATTCATGCAGACTGCCCACCACTGCAGGGTGGGGTTTTTTTTGGCAAGTTTTTTTCTTTTCAGAAATGATTTGCCGTTGCCTCCTTTCTACGCTGAGAGAGAGTGACAGGCCCAAGGTCACCCAGCTGACCTCTCTGACTAAGGTAGACTAAAACTCACCATCTTCCAGCGTCTAACCTGATGATTTAACCACTATACCAAGGGTGTCAAATTCAAGTTCATTGAGGGCTGTGTTTGACCTCAGGGTGCCAGGGTGGGCGTGGCCAGCTTGATGTCACTCATGTCAGGGGCCTGTGGTGGCCCAAGCAGTCTGCCAGTGAAAATGGGCTTCCGAGCTCCGTTTTCGGCTGCAACAGTCTCCTGCAATCCTCTAAATAGAGCTCAGAGGGCTTCATGGGGCCCTCCCAAACTTCATTTTTGCTGGCAGAGGCACTGTGGGTTGGTCCTTCACTGTTTCCAGGGTGGCCTCATGGACCAGGTCTAAGTACCTGGCGGGCCGAATCCGGCCCACAGGCCTTGAGTTTGAAACCCCTGCACTATACCATACTGATTCTCTAAATCTTAATACCAAATACTAATGATTTAATACTAATATTAAATAAATTGTTTCAAAATATCTGAAAGATTTAAAGAGATTTTTTTATTATTACTTGCAGATGCCCCTTTGCCTGAAAACTTGAACAAACTTTATTTTCACACTTCATTGTCCATATCCCTCAAATGACAATTATTTCTTTTTAAATTATAATACAAAACAATTTAGCTAAAAGATAAACTACACTATGTTACATAAAATGCTAAATCAAGAAATAAACTAATGGATGAAAGGATAGAGAAACTTATCACAAATATAAACAAGTTTTCAGAAGTCAGGAAATACTAATAAACTGAAACCGATAGTGATCCTATTCAGATTCAGAAAATAAAAAAGTAAACATTATAGGTGTCAAAATATGAATTCTGAGCTTCAGTCTATGACAGCTGTGTTAGTTTGTGATGGCTAAAACTAGGAGACTAGTAGCATCTTTTCCAAGTAACAAAAGGGAAGGCAGGTTAGTTACACAGATGCAGACTACAGGTAGTCTTTGATTTACAACAGTTCATTTAGTGACCATTCAAGGCTACAACAGCACCAAAAAAAGTGACTTATGATCATATTTCACACTTATGACCGCTGGCAAAAATATAGTGAATTATGATTTATTGAATTCTGGAATAATTACTACTGCTACTAAGAGCTCTGTAAGTAGCCAAGAATCAGCATGAACACATGTTGCATACTAATAAACAGGGAGGATTTTCATTTTAAAGTCCTGTTTTTATGCCTTCAGATGGAAATCAAAGATGACTGAAACTGTAACAAATTATAATGAATTCACTTTATATAAACTTTTTTATATTTACAATTACAACTTTAAAAGCTTGTCTTTCAAGAAGAGAAAGAAGAGCTCTATAAATAAATGGAATTATAAACATGTTATAAAATGTTCTTTATTATGAACATCACAAGTCTATTCCCTAGTTGCTCAGTTGCCCCAATTACCAAAACTACCTAACAAAGCAAAAAGTATTTATTTAGTTAAGTCACTCAAATAAGAGGATGTTGACTTGTTCCTTCTCTTATCAGCAAAGTGATAAAACCAAAATTACGTCTTGGTTACAATAGTCAGCTTATAACAGAGGCAATAAATCAAAACTGCTTGTCCTTTAATGAGATAAATTAATCTTGACATGAGACCTTCTAAATAAAACCTCATTAAAAATCGATCCTAGTTTAGGGTATATAAAACTGAAATTCCTCTGATGGATATATATGAAGGAAACTTTTAAGAATGTGCACAAGGGACCTTCTCTTTGGCATGTCCTCTTTAGCAACTTTTTCTTTTCAATTATATTGCACCAACTGCTTTGTGAAGTCTGCTCCACTATAATGTCGCTAGCTGATGATTGGTTTGCCTGTAGCATTATAATTTATAACATGGTTTGTTCAGTTTTATCTGAGCATTCTGTGTAAATTCAACCATGGTTTATAAACCTCATCCATAGCTTAGCATCACTTACGAACCTAGCCACAGTGACCTTTTGAACACTATGAATAGAGCAAATCATGGAAGTGTGGCCATTTCATCTTTCTATGAAATGTCAGGTGTCATTTCTCACAGCCTTTCAGAATTTTATATTTACCCTATTACTGTGAAGCTCAATATGGCAGTTTGACTATTATCTGTTAATATGTGTAAAATTTAGAAAGGCTGATAACATGTGCAGTGAACATATGAGGCCTCAGTGATCAATGACAGACTGCTTGCAAAAGTAAAGTGTTTAAGTGCATTAAAGTTAACTTAAGAGAGTGGAGAGAAGAAGCTGACATAGGAAAATATATACTAAAAAACACTGGTGACCTCTGTGAAAAATTAAACCAGTTATGTAAATAAGGACAGTTTTCTAGACCTCTGTATGGACACAATTTCTTTTATTATACACAAATTATTATTTGTACATGCAGTGTGAGTTATAAGATCTAACTGTTTACAACAAACTAGTCCTTTGTGTAAATGAGATATATGTTTCTCCCTTCCTGGAGAAACACTAATAAGAAAAATAACCTTTAGTGTAAGAACTCTGTCTTAATTATTTTGAAGTAGTGGTAACAACACTTCACCCTCCATTTATTTACTGTTCCCCAATAAAATTAGAAAAGAAATATGACACTTCTGACCAAATAAACTCATTTTCACCATAGTCTGTACTGAAAAGTCTGCAGTAATAACTTATGCAGCCTGAATGAATTAGGGCCCTTTGATGGAAGGAACAGTCTCACCCTTTTATGAACCTAGATAACTGAACCTAGATTTGCAGGTAAAATGTTGCTCTCATAAGCAAGCAAGGAAGGCCTTCTGCACCACTCCCAAGCTATGGGGCACAATCTCTCAAATTCTGCATTATTACTTTTTTTGTTCAGCATCCCAAAAACTATAAAAGTGGGTTTCTTTTTCTAGGCTTTTAATTGTTAACTAATACTATAGGAAGTTGTGAAAGCTACTGGTCAAGCACCTCTGGTGAGCCTCACTGATTCTATCTGGGACTATTCTTTGATCTCTCCCTATTTTTCCTGGGTAGATAAGCTACTTCTCTTTTGGACAATTCGTTCTGCTGAACAGCAGAAATCAGATTGGTTCCTTCCTTGGATTCAGGGATACATATTGCAACCTGCAATTCAAAAAGTAGATACATTTCAAAGGATCAGAAGCTAGAAAGAATCTATATAAACATGTCCTTCAAAACTTTGCATAACCTTGCTATTTATCATTCACAATAACTCCCCTTCCAGTAACCTTTGTTCAACCACTTTCACTACCTTCAATGTTTCTGAAAGTCTCCTCCTTTCTTTTCTCTCATGATATTCCTTTTTCCTGACTCAGTCCTGCAAAATATAATACAGCCATATCCCTTATTTCCCTAGCCTCTTCCCCAAATGCTGGGAACTCCTTAGAAATTGTATATAAGCTAAAATACATGCAATACAAATAGTTACAAATTCTTCTTTTGCTGCTTGTCTTTTCTTCCATTCCCAGAGAGTCTTTGTGTTTGTTAAATCTTGCTGTCCACTTTGAGATTTCAAAGTGCTTGAAGAAGGTGCATATGGAGATTCTCAGTAATCCAAGTCATGGTTGTCTCAAAGGTGGGTTTTTTTTTTTCCAAAAGGCAACTGGACTACTTTTTTTTCCTTTGAGGAAGACATAGTTTTTCCTTGAAGAAGATAACATTTTGCTTTCCATCCAATAAATGTTGCATGAAATATCCAGGTCCAGTTCCAAGCCTGGAGAAAAGCACTGGAAACAAAATGGAGGCTGGAGACAGACTGGAAAGAAAAGTTCTCTTTATTGATGAAGCAGAACTAACTACATGTAATGTGATTCTTGGCAGCTGACAAAATGGAGTTTAGTGGGTGGTTTTTATACCTTCTGGATTCTTATAGGGGTCATGTAGGGGTCATAGCTGGCTCTATAGTCAAAAGAGGAAATGCAAATCCTAGGTGTTTGAGCTAATTTTGTCATCCTTTTGTTTCTTGCTTATCTGAGTTTCTGTCTTGATCCTTTCTGAAATCTGCATTTTTAAAAGCTGGCCTCCTCAGTTTCTACTTGGGACAAGGAAACTCGGACTTGTTTCTGCCTCCCTTAAAAAAAATCATTTCTCCTTGAGGGGAAATACAATAATCTGCCTTTTAAAAAATATTTCCCAAAATATTTCATTCTCCTAAGGGGATGGGGCTTCCCACAGAAGCTTCATCAATACTGCATGAGAAGTGAAACATCTTAGAAGAAAAAAAATATTCCTCAAGAAAAAACATAGTCATTGCCTTTGGAAAAAGGCACTTCTGAAAAAGATGCTTGAAGGAGGCATTTCTCAAACCTGTTGAAAAAGCTGTACATTGGACAATCCTATAAATGAATATTTTGGGATCTATTTTTAATTTGTGTATTATTCCATAGGTAAACAAAATGGTGGAAGAAAGAAAATTCCTCTATTGGTAATGCTATGACTAAAAATGTAAATTGGATAGGTATAACCATATTCCAAAATTACTGAGTAGTTTATACTTTTTTTTCAGTCTAAGATTACATATTAAATCAGCAAACAGCATTTTTGAATACTGTGTTTCTTTCACCTGTAATTTTAAAAAACATTTTACCTTGACTTTTCCTTTTAACAGCAAAACTGTTTTTCCCCTCTTTGTCTCTTCTAGTCACCCAATTATCTATCCAGCAAGTAGACTTTCATGCTTACTAATTTTCATAATCATTGGCAGACCTGAAGAAATGCTTTTATAACAACCAAAGCACAAATTACAAAGCACAAATTTTAAATTTTAAAAATCAAAATTGCACATGGCGGAAATAATCCTATTGAGAATTATGATATACTTTTCATATCAATATTTCCATAGTCTGCCTGGATTTTGAAGAGAGAATAAAATTTCCTTTAAACAATATTTTAAAATATAATTATTTCAAAATCAGCCTGCAGAGACTTTAGGCAAAATTACTGCGATTATTCTCTGTAATAATGAAATATTCTTTAGCAATGTTCATAGTGCTACAAATTACACTGTATTTTCACTATAGTCTCATTCTAAGGTCACATGCCAAGTTCCATAGTATGTAAAAAAACAAAAATAAACTGAAATAATTCCTAATTCATAACATATCATAACTATATATAACTATATATCAACACTAATTAAAATAATGAAACAATTAAAAATAACATTACATAAAACTTACCAATGCAGCTTTTAAGTTGTAAGCCTTAAGGAGTTTTAGAAAAGTATCAAAGAGCAACACCTTGTGGACTTCAATAGATGTGAATTCGTTGTGTAGCTTCAATGTATAAAACCAATGGGGTGTTTATAAAACAATACTCCAGTTTTAACTCTATTTAGCTATATAGTCATAGTCGATCAATAAAACGACATTTGCTCATGACATTTTCAGAAAACTGTCTGCAAATAGAAATTTGAATTCATTCGTGTTAAACAGATTTCATTTTAAATTGTTAGGGTTTTTTTTTCCCCCAAGTGGCTGTAAGAAACTTAAAATTGTTTTACAGATCAATATGTGCATTTTATTTACCCAGCTCTTTTTCATGCAGGTTTCTTCATGAGCCACTTCCCACCTTCAAGCAACGCAAGGAAAGCACTCCAAATTTTAGCGCGGTTTATCTTACTGGCTGCTTTTTTGGGTTCCCATAACAGGGTATTTTGCAGGAGGAACGAGACGGGGCAAAATTGAGGGATCTAGTAGCAGCTTTCCCGACCAACACGTTTTGTTAAAAGGCATAAGCTTCGCGGGCTGCACTTCACTTTATCAGCTGCGTTAAAGTGGGTATTTTAGCAACCGATGGCACCCCTTCACCGACTGCGATCTTCCTTGTCATAGAAACGGCAAGAGTCTTTTGGCTATGAGGAAAGGATCGCAGGCCTTTGAACAAGGAAGAGGCAGACACTGTAAATCTGGAGTCGTTATGGGAAACAGGCACGTCTACATGTTTTCGTCCCTCTGCATGAAACGCTGTCAACGATCAGAATCACTCATTGACAGTTCAGGCGTGGGGAACTATGGCCCTTTTATGACTCGTGAACTTCAACCATGCTGGCTCAGGAATTCTGGGAGTTGAAGTCCACGAGTCATAAAAGAGCCATAGTTTCCGCCCCCCCCCCCCNTCCCCCCCCCCCCCCTCTGATTTACACCCACGCCCACATCCATAATCCGTATGGGAAGGGAATAGTGGTTTCAGGGCTAGAGCGTCCGGGCGGACTTCCGGGCCAGGAAGGGCACCGTCCTTCCCAAAATGGCGCCGTTCAAAGAGCTTTTCAGGTGAGAGTAGACGTTGTGATATTTTTCAAAGAGGCATCACGGTGTAAAACTTACTTCGATTCCTTTCCGATCATCAAATTGCAAGGATCATCAACCTGAAGCGGAATAGGTACGCCTTCATCGTAAAGCGGAAACTACAGGAAAATCTCTCGTGGTCTACTTATTCTCTCAGCCGTAAATGTCTGTGACGAAGAAGTGTTGTAGTTCGTTTTTAGTTTTTCTTCTAAAAGCTGAAAATAAGAGCGAAAGTGACCTAAGCCAAAACGTGTATCTTCTGCTCAAAAAAAGAGGGGCAAAATGGCATGCCAGCACGGTCCTCAACTTATGACCACAATTGATCCCAAAATTTGTTGTTAACTGAGGCATTTGTTAAGTGAGTTTTGTCCCATTTTACGACCTTTCTTGCCTCTGTTATTAAGTGAATCACTGCAATTGATAAATGAGTAATCTTAAGTGAATCTGGCTTCCCCATCGATTTTGCTTGTCAGAAGGTTGCAAAACCTTCTGACGCGACCCCAGGATGCTGCAATGATCACAAGTATGAACCATTTGCCAAACATCTAAATTTTGATCACATGATCATGGGTATGCTGCGAAGGTCGTAAGTGTGAAAAATGGTCATAAGTCACTTTTTTCAGTGCTGTTGTAACTTTGAATGGTCACTAAATGAACTGTTGTTGAGGACTACCTGTAGGCTCTGTCTTCCTTTTTTTATTCTTCAGCTGTATGAATTTGTCAGATCAGCCTTCTTGTCCCTTTTTCATTGAAATGCCTAGGATTTTACCGGGATGCTCCCACCACTGAGAACTAAATATCTTTATTCAAGAATCGGTAGCAGTCACAGTGATAGATCTGCATTGTCAGTCGATCTGTCTTGTACAGATCACTTGTGATTGGAAGGGTTGCTGCAGCTCAGATACCCTTAGTGGAGAATACGTTGAAATTGAATCCTCTCCTATTGTTAATCCAAACAACCAAATTTATTTTGGTGTTGTGGTAAAGGTGCTGGGCCAGAAAACTGAGAGGCTGGGAGTTCTAGGCCTCCGTTCGGATGAAAGGGCCAATAACTGTCTGGCAGCCCGGCCCACTTCACCAAATATTGTGGAGAAAATAGGAACTGGGAGTATTAGGTATGTTCATTGCCTTGAGATAATCCATCTGGGTTGATGCTATTTATATATATACACACATGCAAAGCCCCTTCTCTGTCACAGAGCTATATTTCTGAGTACATATAAAAGCTGTAGATCAGCCCCACAGGGAAGCCTTTACATAGGAAGTACAGTAAATGGTTTCTTGATAAAAATATATTATGCAGTATGGCTGAACCTACAAGATCTGTGGATTTGTATTGGTTTTGAAAGCTGACTAAAGTAGACTTGCCACTGATTTTACCTTGCCACTGATCTTATTCTCCCATCTGTGCAAGAGAATACCCCTTTATGATGACTGGCAAAATAACAAACACATTCATGAATAGAGGGGTCAAATAAATTGACTTTCTGTTTCTAGCTTTTTTGTAAAATTTTAAGTTCTGCTCTGCGGATGGTGATCTTGCACTTTGGCCCTCATAGCTGATTTACTTAAAATACATGAAACCATTAATGTATGTTATTATTAAGAACACAAACATTTTAAGTATTGTTTAACTTTTCGAAGTTTCTGAATAGTTTTAAGAGTTCAGTATGAAGAATTAAGGCTATATTTCAACTTTCCATCCTCTTTTTTTTCCAGGTTGCTCTATTCATTGGTTATACCTGCCTTGATATTAAGTGGAGGTTTATTTCTTTGTCTGTTGCTTCTGCTCTGTGGTTTACGATTCTGGCTTCAACGACGGAGAAATCTGCTAATGCCTCCAGGGAATGATGGGAAAAGGTCACTTGTAGTTGCATTTTTCCATCCATATTGTAATGCTGGTGGTGGTGGAGAGAGAGTGCTATGGTGTGCTTTGAGAGCTTTACAGAAAAAGTAAGTAAACACATTTTCATGCTTAAATATATGTATTACTGTATCTTCTGTATCTTGGAGCCTATCTTCTGGAGTATTGCCTATTCCTGCCAGCTTGGTGCAATCTGCAAATTTGATGAGTTCCCCTTCTAGCCCCTCATCCACCCTAAATCATTGATGAAGATATTGAAGAGCAGTTTTGAGTGAAATGTATATAATTAACTAGAAAACTCATACCCTCCCTATTGGGTCATTGTTTCAAATGTATTTTCTTACCTAAATAGAGTGCAATGAGTATAGAAATGACTTCTGACTTCCCTATTGAGTTTTTGATGGGAATTTGGCAGGGAGCATTGGAAACCCCCTTCTCTCCAGGCAACTAAGTGGCTGCTGCTTGGTGGGAGTGGGAGCGAGGGATTGTGAGCTGGCTGGGAAACTGTCACAGAACGTTGAAAATGAAGATCATGTGACCGCCACAGCAGCACTTGAGGTCGTTCAAACTTTCACAAATTCCATTTCCTTGGGAGTCATGGGTCCCAGATTTTGGACACAATCTGTAAGTTAGTCCATTTGAGGTACATTGGTTCAAAAATGGTTGCCCTATTGCCGTCCCAGCCCAATGCTAGGTTCATTGCCTCATGGGCCCAGGCCCAAAACAATACACTGAGGTGGAGATTGAAAAAAAAGTTTGTTTGTAGTGACAATGGGAACTCCCCCTCAAAGCTATTGTACTCCACTGATGTCTTATACAGCAATTTCCACTATTTCACCCAATTAAAGGTTATGACAATGAGCGTTTTAGTAGTATATAAATGCTCACGTGGGACCATTCTCAGATAACAGTGAATAAAGGAAAAACCCACAGTAGACCATGCTTAGGTTTACATTGTCACAAACCTATTTAGAATTTATTTAAACATATATGATTAGAATATAATTTAAAACATGCACACATGCACATACATCTGTATCTACCTACCTACTTTTCAGAGGTGGGCCTTGTAAAAACTTGTGTGATACCCTAAATGGATATAGCATAAAATTTCTTAAGAAACTCTGCTATGGGCATAGTGTGACAGAATAATTAATCATCTTTCCTCATTTAAAAGATTTGTAAATAAAAAATAGCAATTTGTGAGGAATTCTTGCAGTTGGGAACTACTTAAATTGACTACTCATAAGTTCATTCGTGCAGTCCCTTCGTTATTTTTGGGGGGAGGGGGAAGTTTCTGCAAAGCCTTGTAGCAAAAGCTTTGGGAGTAATTTTTAAATATCCAGATATTATATAGCATTAAGCCATGGATTTAAAATTGGCTGAAAAGAGAACAAAATGCTGTCTAAATCTGAAATATTTTAATCGGAAAACATTTTATTTCCAGGTACAAGGATGCCTCCTACATTGTCTACACAGGTGATACTGATGCTGAAGCTGTTCCTTCTACTATTCTAGAAGGTGCATACAGGCGATTCAAAATCAAACTAGAACAGCCTGTGACCTTTGTGTTCTTGAAGAAGCGCTATTTAGTAGAAGCTTCCCGTTATCGATATTTCACTCTGTTAGGTCAGAGTTTAGGATCTGTGTTTCTTGGCTTGGAAGCTCTTATAAAGTATATCCCTGATATTTACATTGACTCCATGGGTTATGCATTCACACTTCCTCTCTTTAAATATCTTGGATGTTGCCGAATAGGATGTTATGTTCACTATCCTACAATCAGTACTGATATGCTTTCTGTGGTCAGGAATCAGCATGCACGATTTAATAATGCAGCAATTATTACAAAAAATCCCCTCTTAAGTAAAATTAAACTTGTATATTATTACTTTTTTGCTTCCATATATGGGTTAGTTGGTTCTTGCAGTGACACTGTCATGGTTAATTCTACATGGACTCTCAATCACATCCTTTCCCTCTGGAGCTGTAGCGACCGCACAAGCATTGTGTATCCACCTTGCGATGTACAAACTTTCCTGGATATTCCACTACAAGAAGAAAACAGGATTATAAAACCAACAGTTGTTTCTATAAGCCAGTTCAGGCCAGAGAAGGACCACTCCCTGCAGATTAGAGCCTTTGCTAAATTGTTGGCAAAAATTGAAGGACAGCCACTATTGCCAAAGCTTATTTTGATTGGGGGCTGCCGTAACCGAGAAGATGAACAGCGTGTAAATGAACTTAAGAAGCTTTGTGAAGAGCTAGGCATTGAAGACAAGGTGGAATTCAAAGTTAATATTCCATTTGAAGAACTAAAGAGGCATCTGGCTGATGCAACTATTGGGCTTCACACCATGTGGAATGAACATTTTGGAATTGGTAGGTATTTTTGTGTATGTTCTACTGTATAAACTGCTTCTTAGAAAATATGGGTCAGTAAAATAGACTATAATTTGTGTTTTCAGATCAAAAAATGACATAATGTCCTCCATATTACATAAAATTGGCATGGTGATTTACTACATTGGCCTGAACTAAAATGATATATAAATTATGGTACCATGAATACTTGCTATTAATAACCAGATCCTATACTCTCAAGATTTTACAAGTAGCAAATGCTACTTGTTATGATTCGCATAATGTCACAAACATATATGACTAATTTTAATTTGTTTAATATTTATGACATTTATGAACAAATTGTCAACTCTGTTAAATATTAAAACTGAATACTTAGGATTTTTAAATAAATTCATAAAGATCAACAAGTAAAAGGTAATCACCCCAGAAACCCTAACAGTGAAATGTTTGATAGGAGAGATACACTAGTATGCTGCAACACATTGAACATTTCTCTGAAATGTATTTCATTGTATCTGTAGCCAGCCCCAATTATGCAGACTGAGCAGTTACCAACATTAAACCAATCCAATATGAACACAATATTCATATATGGGTACATTCAGTACATCTGAATTGAATTCAGAAGTTTAGTAGCAACCGACGATATGACCTTAAAATCAATGTTACTCTCTCTAATCAAGTTCAACTCACCGTAGACATTACGGTCTGAATCTCCTGTTGCTTCTTTGTTGTCTTCAAAGACAGTCTGGTATAGAGAGCAGGAGTCACTATTGCGAAGGTATTGTTCTTCAGATAGGGATGAAAATGTTGCCTCAACTAAAGCTGGTTTAAAGCCTCTTTTTGCCCATTGTCTCTCCTTATTGTTGAAACAAGAGCTGACAGTCAAGGAGACCATGTCTTTAAATTTCCTCCTGAGTAATTTTCTTGAATTTTGTGACTGCAGGATCAGGACTTGAATTTTAGGATGAACACAGAAATATATCCTGATTACTACTTTTTGGAGAGCATTCTTTACCTGGTTGTTTCAAATTTTCATTGATGCAAGAAAGGACGTGTGCTACTTTAAAATCAGAAAAGATAAGAGTCTAAATTGTGCCTTTTGTCTGCAAAGTTGCAATAGAGAATGGCATTCTTGGTTGAGAAAGAATGAAAGAACCATAGTATTAATAGCAATCTGTTCTATGTCTTTTTTAGGAATTGTTGAATGCATGGCAGCTGGCACAATTATTCTTGCTCACAATTCTGGAGGCCCAAAATTAGATATTGTGGTACCCTATGAAAGAAATATTACTGGATTTCTAGCAGAAGATGAAGATGGCTATGCAGACTCTATGGCTCATATCTTTTCATTATCTCCTGCAAAAAAGCTACACATCAGACAAAGTGCTCGTGAATCTGTGAAGAGGTTTTCTGATCAAGAATTTGATGAAACATTCCTATTATCTGTAGAGCAGCTATTTAAATAAAATATTTTGCTTATAAATATGTGACATACTTGAGTCATTATGGCACTACAAATTATACATCTTCTACATTTCTATTTATAGTGCAATAAAGATTTTACTCTTTAAATACTGAAGATACCCTGATAAAGCACATCTAACGATTTTTTATTTTATAATGACAGGTAGTATTTAAGGACCCACTTCCAAAAATTATTGTAAAATATACACCATTTAATAGTGATTATCTAATTCTTGTCATAATAGCATTGAGCATATATTTTAATGATTTAAATGTATTAGGACTTAAATCTATTTCATCATTTTAATTTTTCCCATAATCTATTCTTTAGTTAACTAAAATCTATAATTCATCCAAGATTGAACTTTTCACGACAGACCAACAGTTAAAATAATATTTATTGAAAAATATAAACCAAATTATACATTATCTAAATTTGTCAGATAGTATACATGATGGAAATGATCTCAGAAAAATCTATATACCAGTATATATTTTTTTTCTTGAAAAGGATTGCAGAGGCATACAGAACTGAATTCCCCACTCATAAAATTAGGATGTTCAACAAAGTTAGGGTAAAATAATCTCAACTTTTGTTGTCATACTGAGATTTTTTTCCCCACTGGAGAATTTAAATATTTAAGCTGTCTCGCCAACAATAGAATTAGTCCAGCCCTGATCCAGGTTTACAGTTTCATTGATTAGATCTAGATGAAGTAAGATCTATTTTCATCCCAAAAAATGAAACATGGTGATGAGTAGTGAAGCTCTATATTGGTGTTATAAATTTGATTATTGAGGTGCATCTTTGAAAAAATTTCTACATTGAATGTTTATTGGCAAAGAGATACATGCAACTCAAGCCAGAAAAGAATTCCAGCTCAATAGAGATTTTTACTTTGGTATACTAGGTAACTAAAATTTACATGAAAAAATTACTCACTTTCTAAACTCGGGTCTTAACACACATACAATTGGTTATTATTAATTCTTAAGTATTTATTATCCAAGAATGTGTTAACTAATTGCACTTTGTTTTTCTCCTGTCAAATAATTATTATCTTCCAAGATGTCATTAGATTTGGTATGTTTGCTGTTGGCTGTAGATTATTGTTCTATGTTTGCTGATTCAACTGGACTTTTTGAAATCTCCTCCTCTATAGAGATGTTACCACATTTTCCAAAAATTCCACAAGCTCATCTCTCAGTTCATCTTCAGATTCTTCAAAATTTCTGTACAAGAACAAAAAAATGGTGTTATGTTTTCACTAAATTACCAAAATGCTATGTTTACAAATAGTGCTACTTCTGAGCACTAGATGGTAGCTGTGATGATATCTATATAACATCTACATAACAGGCTTGGTTGAATGCAGATCAGGATTATGATTTGGGCAGAATTGTCAAAATGATGTTTATAGAAAGACGTGCTATTATCCATTAAACAATATCACATCTCTATAGCAATCTCCGTACTATTGGTGTAGTATATTTTTGAATCCATTTTAAATAGAAAACCAGAGTGATAACAGTGTCTCTGTGAGGGCCTTTGGTTACACACATTCACAGCTCCTCACAAGTCCAGCCAGCTAATAAACTCAACAAAGGACATACAAGTTCCTTGTTATTTTGGTGGAATTTATTATATAGATGAATTATCTATGTGCAGTGTAATGTCTTATAAGCCCATTCATACAATTAACTCTGAATGCTGCAATTGGAAATCGATAGATTAATTCATCACAACAATTTTGCTCAGCTTACTAATCACTCATATTGATTCAATCAATTTATTCATCAGTTAAACTTATGTTAAAACATGAGTTCAGCTGTGTGAGGGGTGATGGACCTTTCCATTATTTTGTAGACATGCAGAACAAACTTGTTTCTGATTGGCAGTGTTTTAATTTATTGTTTTGTTTCAGTGCATGCATTTGATGTGGTTGTAATTCTCAGCTTTGCATACTTGTACATATATTAAAGTCTAGACTTCATTTAAAATATGTGCGGAAGAAAAGATTGTATGAAGCAGCTTCTCAAAAGGCCAAGTTACACATTCAGCAGTTGTAATGACTTACGTATCATCATCATCATCAGATCTTGGATCAAGTTTAATTTCATCTGAGTTAGCAGGCAAATTAACTTCTGGAGCATCTTTAATAGATTCTAGAATCTGGTGATTTATTATTTCTTCTGAAAGAATAGTATTTTCATAGTGATTTCATGTACCAAGTATCATATACCATTCCATGAGATGTACCAAGATAGTTTGAACTAATAACCAAAAATATATTGTATTTAAAATAATAGTTCTACAGAGTAGGATGGAGGACTACTTTCATATTCACAACAGGTCTATACATAAATACACTGCTTATTTGATCTGATTCTTGCATTGCATTAAAATATTATGTGCTTAAATCTGATTTGTTGAATATCCCACAACTGACTAAATAAATGATGGCTTATAAATTACAGGGGCAGGGCTCACACAATAGACAAGTCAAAACCAAACATTATGGCTTAAATTGACAAATGAATGTAATTTATGTGTAAGTTGGCAGTTTTATATTTAATGTTGAATGTAATATTTCCATTGCTGACCTGTCAGTACTGACTCTGCTTAATTAAAATTTGTTGTTATTAAGCAAAAGGTCTTAGCTTTTAACTCTTGGGAAATATTTAATACATGGACTCAAAATATTCATATTTAATTTGTCAAAATCTCCAAGCTGTATTTAGTAAGCTGCTATTATTGTTTGTCAACATAGAATACACATTACTTCTGTTTTCTGTCACTTGCTATTCCCAAAAAATTGTGTAAATGACTTTGTGTTGCTCATTGGTTACATAAGAGTCTGAAATTCCTAACCAGTTTTAATGATTCATCCATTTATTCCTAGTAGGACTATCTAATTACTTAGCAACAAATATCAATAGCTTCCATGGAACTTAACTCCCAGGAAAAGTGAGATGAAAAATTAAAAGGATGTTATCAATAAAATATATTCTAAAAAGTAAAAGCTTTTAAGTAAATTAATTATATGGCCTGATTGTGATTCATTCCCTCTTTATAATTAATACGGTATAATTGTGTGTACATATATATATGAAGAATGTGTGTAGGTATGTTGTAAACCTTCGCAATATTTATTTATTTATTTATTTATTTGATTTGTTGATTGCTTTACAAGATTATAAGTATAAGGATAAACATAGTTATGAATACATGAAATGAATACATATAAGAAAAATAAAAGAAACAATAGGACAGGGATGGTAGGCACGTAGGTGCGCTTATGTATGCCCCCTACAGACCTCTTAGGAAAGAGGTGAGGTCAATAAAAAGTCTAAGGTTAAAGTTAAATATCATTTTCCTAATTGTGTAAAAGAAGGCAAATGATTTTGATTTCATTTTTATTAAGGTGACTTTTATATTCTTTGTATGTACATGACATTTAGAAATTACTTTTACAGTATTTAGATACATTCCTATTTTTAATTAATTCTTTCCATTTATTCTTATCCTCGTAGAATTACCTCTCTTAGGATGAAGATTATGCACGCTTACTTCTCTGTGCACAACCCTCTCCTTTCCTTCTTGGAACATTGCAAATATATTAGACACAATCCCCTAGCCTGGGACACTGGAGCAGAAATTGGAGTGAGGAAATGATGGGAAAACTATTCCGCCTGTACATGGACCCCAGTGGAGACAAATCTTAGATGCTATTCTAGTTTTAATCTAATTCAACATTAACTTCAACATTAAAAAATTCAACATTAACTTCAAAGAATAAAAATGCAAAAAAAAACCCCAACTTACTAGGTTCTTCAGTTTGGCACAAGGTGTCACTGGAACATTCTGCTTCTGCGAACATATTCAGTAGAGTACTTGGTAATTTTGGGCTCCATTTTTTCCTGGTTTCAGGGAACTCAAAATGTTTTTCATTTACCTGGCCAGCTGGGAGGGAAAATGTTACTTTCCTTATACAGGCAATACTTGATAGGTAAACTATTTATTTGTAGTGACCTTTCAAAATTATGACACTGAAAAAAGTTACTTATGACCGTTTCCACACAATCATGGGATCCCTGTGGTCATGTGATAAAAATTTGGACGCTTAGCAACTGACATACATTTGTGATAGTTGCAGTGATCACAAGAAAAATCAATGGGGTAGCCAGATTCACTTTACAACTATGTTATTAACTTAACAACTGCAATGATTTACTTAATTGTGAGAAGTAGGATCATAAAATGGGGCAGAATTTATTTAACAACTGTCTTGTTTAGCAATGGAAATTTTGGGCTCAGCTGTGGTCATAAGTCAAGGACTACTTGTATTTTGAGAAAACAAATAATATAGATTTGATCCTCTTTGTGATGCATTTCCATTCATCCCTCCTTTTTTCACTCCTGGAAATTACTGAATTATCCTCCAACCAAGATTACATGGCCTAACTTAATGATTGATCACTTAGTTATGTTATGACAGATTCAAAATTACTTATGATCCATCCTTGAAGTTATAATTATCGCAACCCCCCTTATGGTCATATGATCACATTCCTGATACTTGGCAACCAGCCTGTATTTATGACCAGTTGTAGTGTCCCACAGTCACCTGCAATATTTTGCTGGATTTGCTTAATGATCAAGTGATTCCCCTCACCATTTAAAGGCCGCAGTGATTTGCTTTATGACCATTGTAAAATCAGGCATAAAACTGAGTCCGGAGATATGATGACCTACTTAATTACTGCAACGACATACAGTCAAAATTTTGGGCTCAATTGTGGTCATTAAGTGATAATTACTTGTAGTGAACATTAACTTGTTGATTAGGCAAAACCAATTATCTAGGCTGCATAGGATCACATTGATAGTTCATGAAATATCTCAAGAAGCCATGTGTAGAATAATGTACAATAACACTGGAGAAAGAAGTACTACTGAAGTCCATTACTTCATGTTATGCAAAATTGTTGAGCCCAGGACTGGATTCAGTGTCTCCTTGTACCAGAAGGACTCTCAATCATAGAAATGTTCTGCCTGGTAGAACAATTTGTAATAATTTGCTCTCTCATTGGAGCTCCTAGTCATCCCTTCCATATTGTTCTGCACAATTCCACAAATCTTTGCAACAGGTTTTTGGGAGAACAAAGGTGCCCATGGGAAAGCAGTGAGAAAAGGATACTTTTATCATTAAGTGACAAATTTCATACAAATTTCAGGAGAACTCTTGTTCTCCTGGATACTCTATCACAAACGTTATCAAACTATTTTTGCTAAATTAGTTTGTATCATTATATTGTATTAACTGGTTTTGTGCTTTAGTTTGATGTAAAGTGAATGCAATATGATGTAATAAAATATTGTTTTATACTTCTTTGGATAGTATTTTTGAAGCAATAGAATTGAAAAATCAAACATATTGAGTCAGGAACAATCAGGAAAACAATGAACATGTTAAAGTTGCCAATATCTTTTTTAAAAGATGGCTACTTTGTAGCAAAAGCACTTAGGCTTCACAGTGCTTTATTCTCTGAGTAGTTTAGAGTCAGCCTATTGCCCACCAAAATCTGGGTCCTCATTTTACCAACCTCGGAAGGATGGAAGGCCAAGTCAACCTTGAGCCGGTGAGACTCGAACTGCTGCCCCTAAACAGAATTAGCCTGCAATGCTGCCTTCTAACTACTATGCCGCCACAGCTCTTATATCTTGAAAACTACTGAACTAATAGTTCAGATCAGAACTGAAACCTAAGGTCTATCACACTGCATTTCTTAAGATATAATGAACACATTTTATTTAAAACAAAGCAAAATGTTTCAGAAAGGTCACCTTCATCCATAGCATTCCATACAGATGCGATATCTGCATTTTCTAAGAGATTCAGTAGTGTCTGCGGAGTTGAGATTTGCCATTGTTTTCTGTTGTTTATCACATCTTCATTTTCAACTTCTAAGGAGAAAAATATTTTTTTCTGAAAGGATACAATATGGATGCTAACTATAGCTTATATTCATGCCATTATCTACTGTTTAGGCAATTCTTGACTTATAGCAGAAGATTGTCTAGTGACCATTCAAAATTAAAACGGCACTAAAAGTGACTTTTGACCATTTTTCACGTTTATGACCAGCATCCCTATGGTCACATGATCAAAGTTCAGATGGTTAGCAACTGACCATCTTATTTTATAATGGTTGCAGTGTCCTGTGATCACCATTTGCAACCTGACAAGCAAAGTCCATGGTGAAGTCAGATTCATTTAACTGTATTACTAATTTAACAACTGCAGTGATTCATAATAACAGTGAGAAAGGTCATAAAATGAAGCAAAAGTCACTTAACAAATGTCCCACTTAGCAACATAAATTTTGCACTCAGTTGTGGTCATAACTCAAGGACTACCTGTATTTCATCTAGGAGGTAATTTTTTTTTGGAAGAAGTCTTACAATAAAATTTTGTTTAAAAGCCATTGTTGTTATGGACTAAATAATCAGTATTAAATTGCCCTGGGACTAGCACACACTTTTCTCAAAATATTATCAAGATGATCAAAGGCAGATTGCAGTTCCTGTATATGACCAACATAGACGTGGACATGTTACAATAGGAAAGTGAGTCAGTTTTCAAAAATAAATCTTTATTAAGAAAGAGAAAATTGATATGGAGAAATACAACTATTTAATAATAAAAACATGATTATTGATTGATAGGTTAATCAACTTTCTACGTCTGTCCATCTGTCCAAAAAAACTGGCTAGCAAGTCTAACAGAAATTACTATTAAAAACACAAACAAAACCCTAAGTTGCAGCCCCTGTAAAAATAAGTTTCCCTTGTAGCCTATATTCACCAAAGCTTCCAACAAATTATCACCTGAGCCCTAGTGTCTGAGGAAAGAGCCAGGTCTTCATAGCCTTCCAAAAGCCAAGTAAAGTTAGGGTTGTCCATAGCTCTAGTGGGGGGAGCTGTTCCAAAGGACAGGCATCATGGCAGACAAAGTTTATTTTCTAAGAACTGTTAGGTGACTTTTTTCCCCCACTATGGAAACCCAGAACATGGGAATGGAGGCAGAAACCATCAGGTACTGTCAGTCCCACAAGTAACCTGGTCCCATGGCATGCAGGGCTTTTGAGGTCACCACCAGGCCAATCATGTTCCCAGCAACCTTCCCCCCAAAAACTGTTCAATACAGCTGAGTCTAGCAATGGCTTCTTACGGAACAGATAGACCACAGCCTCCTTTAAGGCCAGAGGAATCACCCCCTCCTGCAAAGAGGTATTTGCCACTGCTTGAAACCAGCTACATATAACTTCCTGGGTAGCTAGGACCTACTAGGAGGGACACAGATCTAACATACAGATGGAAAGATGCAAGACCACACTCTATTTCTTCTTCAGGAAATAGAGGGGGGGTGTTATTAGTTTTGATCATTTTTATTTTTATTCTATTCTGTATTTTCTAGTCTTTGTAAGCCTCCTAGAGTTGCTATGAATGAGTAGGCAGCTATACAAATGTTAATGACTTCAAGAAACATACCTATCTTCCAATGCCATAATTCCTCCTCCAGTTTTTTCTTAAGGTTTTCTCCATGTTCAAAAGTCAGTGTTTCATTAAGTTTATCTTGCTGTTGAAATCAAACACACACAAAAAGTCTGTTTTGAAAAAAATAACTTACATTCTTGTTTGTTTTGAAACAAAAGCACTGAACATCAGAACCAAACAAATCGAATTATCAAATATCATCGATTATATGCTTTTCAGTGAAACAGTCACTTAAATAGCACATAATCCCTCTTCAAATTTTTATCAGAAGAAACAAATTCTATATAGGGAATGCCATATTTTCTGTCTGTCATTTTGAAAATCTTTTAGGTAGAAATCATCACCTGACTCAAAACTTTATATGTGCCAATCTGTACATTTTCTCTGTGACAGATGCTGGATTTATCCTAACTCATGGAAACATATGGCGTAACTAAAAAAAGTCTATGTAGTAATACTTTATTTTATTGTATGTTTGTGGAGGTTTTTTTTAGTTTCTGTGAGTATCCTCCAGAGGGTTATAAATTAACTAATAGGGTTGTGCATCAATCTAGACTCCAAAAGGAAAAGGTGGTTCATACTGAAAGATGACTAGATGGATACAGATGGACTAATAGATCCCATGTCACAACCTGTGCATCTTGCTTTCTTCCTATCCCATCTTTTAATCATAATTTTGTATACTTTTAATTATTGTTTCTTATTCTTATGAACAATTTTTATTGTTATGGTTTTATTGGTTTTAATGTAAGCTGCCCAGGGTTGCCTTGTGGTGAGATAGGCAGAGAAAGAAAGAAAGAAAGAAAGAAAGAAAGAAAGAAAGAAAGAAAGAAAGAAAGAAAGAAAGAAAGAAAGAAAAGGGAGGGAAGGAAGGAAGGAAGAATATTTTCTTCCTTAAGTCACACACAATATTTCCTCTAGTCAGGGCAGAGCCCTAATAACTACATAGTTATTTTTAACATTTTGTATTGAAACATAAATCAGTTGTGTTTGCTTTGCCTAGAATTGCTATGGCAGAGATGTTTCAAATGAAAATTAAATACCAGGAGTTCAGCTGGTTACAAAAAATCAGTGAAATAAATCTGAGGAAAGAACAAGCCTTTTAGTTAGAAAATCTTGCTAAGAAGATCTAAAAACAGGTATTAGTGGCAGATAATAAACCATATTGAAAGGTTATACAAAACTATTCATAAAGAGCAGAACCAGGAGTCAAGCAAAAGTCTGGCCAGAGGAAAATTTCAATAACTAGCCCTTGAAACATGACTTTTCTTAAAAGTCAGATGCAGCAATAAGAGACTGTGACAGAGGAATATTGATGGCAAAATCTTTTCCTATTGGAATATAAAAATTGGTAGGAAGATTGGAAAATCTGGACCAAGAGGGAAAAAATACTGACAGCTGATATAGCTGTGGAAGATGTCATTAAATATAAGACAAATGAATTTAAGCAATCCCATCTTTCAAGTTACTGCCCCCCCTCCTCCCCCGTATTTGTTTAAATAAATTCACTTAAACAAAAGGTGGCAAAGTGCATCAGATTCAGAGGCAAAATGGTACTTCAGAATGTGCCAACACTTAATGTAACATGGTTGTGGCTGCGAAAATTAAACTTGTCTTTTCCTGGGATTGCATAGCTGTGATAAAAGACAAGGTCACTGACAAATATTAAATGTGGATAAAAATGTTTTATGAATTGAGTTATGAGACTCATGATTTAATTGGGGTAACTGCCAGAATCCTGATAATCACTTTAAGAAATTGCAATACTATTTTTGCACCCTGAAGCACTTTCAAATATGAAGTGCTGTACAACTCTGGTTATCTTTATGTGTTTAATGTGTCAGCTTGTCTGTAGAAATGGTATCAGTTTCACACCTATACACAAGAACGAAGCGATTCAGCATAAAGATACTGGGAGCCTAGTTTGATGGCAGCGCTTTTATTATTTTATTATTTTCCAGCTCAGGACACATTCCATAGCTATGATATCTAAAGACTTTTGCAAACAATGAGGTAGGAAGTTCCATACTGTACAACCTCAATTTTTTTTTAAAAAAAGAGAATACTGTGGAACACTCACCTTGTTTTAACACATAATCTTTACAGGGAATCTCCATGCACAGATTGATGGTCATTAATTATCTTATCATTAATTGCAATACAGGTAGGCTTTGACTTACAAGTTAAAACAGTTGTTTAGTAACCGTTCAAAGTTACAAAAGCACTGAAAAATGAAAGTTATGACCTTTTTACACAATTGTAACCTTTGCAGCATCTCTATGATCATATGATCAAAATTCAGATGCTTGGCATATTTATGATCGTTGCTGTATCCCAAGGTCATGTGATCACCTTTTGTGACCTTCTGATAAAGTCAATGGGAAATCCAGATTAATTTAACAATGCAGTTACAAACTTATCAACTACAATGATTCACTTAACAACTGTGGTAAGAAAGGCAAAAGGCAAAACTCACTTAAATGTCTCATTTAACAATAGAAATTTTGGACTCAATTGTGGTCGTAAATCAAGGACTACCAGTACCTGTACAACTATGGTCCAAAATTATACCTCATTTTGTTCCTGGTTGTTTTTCTCATCTGCTGCATCATCTGTTAGAGCAACCTGAAACTTTACACCACCCTGAAAAATAAAATGCAAAAATATATAACTGCTGCCATAGAAAATTCATAGCTAAAATATGTTAGTGCAGAGAGAGAGACAAATGATCATTCCTCTTGTGCTATTAAAGATAGCAACATTTTAAAAAATGCTCCATCATTTTTCTCCCTCTGGGAAGAGGGAAGAAGAAAATTAAGTAAAAAGGACAATGAACAAGAGATTTCTCTCCTTTACTTTGCTGAGATGTCCATTATACCAAAATGAAAGAAAAAGTCCTCTTATTCTTCCTTCTTTTAACTTTAGAGATATCAATACTAATATTCCAATTGAAATGATATAATACAAAGGTGGCATTATTATTATATATAGATAAGAGATATATAAATTGAACCTTTGCTTTCTGTTGTATTTCTGGGTTGTTCTTCTCCTGCCATATCTGCTGTCCAATTTGTTTCAAGATTTGTTCCATGTCCTGGGGAGAGGAGAAAAAAAGCAAATTGTATCATCATTATTTGCACTAAAAAGATATAGTATGCAAGTATTAATAGGCAACTGAAAACAACAAGACTCATGGTTGGGCAGAATGGATCTTTTATGAATGCTAAACTGTTCTACAGAATCATTTAAAAATAATTTAGTACATGGTGACAGCATAAATCAGGATTTACTACTACGAGAATGGGCAGTGTGATAGATGTGATGACCTAAACCCTAAAAACCTGAACTCTTCCCCACAATATTTTGAAAGGTTTAAACAAGCAGCATGGATCTTACATTTCTACAAGGAGTATGAGGTTAATTTGATTCTTTAACCTCCAAACCCAAAAGTAGGAAAAAAAAGAACCCAAGATTTTTAGACTGCCCAGTCTTGTGGCATCAGGTCATCTGGCCATGCACCCAGAGCCCTAAACAGGATCCAAGGTTACCCCTCCCTCAGAAAGACACCAACACTATCCTGGTTGATTTCTGATTATTTGCTGTAGATGGAAGGGGTTTGTTTTCGACCACCAGTTTTTTTAGCAATTATTTCTGAGTCTGTTAGAATTCTTAACCTGTGTTAATTTTGATGTGGATTTGTATATGCAAGTTATCCCAGTATATGCCATGTGCAATATTTTTATAATAACTTGGATGGATGGATGGATGGATGGATGGATGGATGGATGGATGGATGGATGGACAGATAGAAAAAGCTGCTAACTCAAAAATTAAATTTGCACTCTTCTATTTTTTTAAAAAATAAACAAGTATATATCTGGTGGAAATTACAATAAGATCACTTGTACTTTTATTTTAGTTAAACAAAAATAGAGTTCATCCCGTTAACGAAGACACTACAACAAACCAAAACAAAAAGGTTGTACCAAAACCAAAAGTGTTGATACCTGGCATGGTTCATTTCTTTCTTCATAGTTAGTATCAGGAGCAGACTGTTCCTCACTCTTTCCCTGCTTCACAATGTAGGTTTTTTCTCTTAGGTTTTTATTTTCCTTTAAGAGAACAGTAATAAACATAACATGTTTTAGGTTCAGCAGATGGATGTTAAGTATAATCATTAAAACTTTCTTCTACATGAAAATACCGCCAAAGAAGTTCTATAGTGTCATAACAAAAGAAATAAATGATTGCAGAAAACAGCATTAGAATATGCATTTTCATTCAGATAACAACCAAATATTATTTCTAAACTTGTGGAGTATTCACATTAAAGCAATCTACATTTAGGACTATGCAAAGTAACTTTGACTTTGGAATTTCCAAGGAAGAAATGGTGAGCAGAAGATGGTTCCGCTGAGGGTGGAGAGGACAACCACAGTGGATAAAGAACCAAGTCAATGGACTGACTCTTCACAATTTCTCTCTGAAGGAGGAGTGGACATGGATCACCCATAAGTGCTCCAGGCACTTGCTCCTCATGAGGAGACCATAGAACAATCGTGGGTTTAAAGCTCTGGGAGATGAGGTAATACCATCTAACTCAAGCTGTGGTTTGGCACCTAGAAAGGGACACAATATTTGCATATTTCCTTTCTTAATCATTTTTGGAAATTGCTTGTTTAACTGCTTTTATGATATTAGGAACCTTTATAATGACACATTTTACTATACCAGGCGAGTGTCCTAAAATCCTTTGAAAAATAACTTTTTAAAAAGGTTTTTGTGTGGGGAAGATTATGAAAAAGAGAATCCTTAGAGGCTGGATAAGTTTACCACACAACTCGGAAACAAAGCTTCTACAAATATAATGATATTGTAAAAAAGTTGAGATCCCTCTCTCCATATGAATGTAAGATGAAAAATTATTTTGTGTTTCTTTCCAGAATCTCTGTCTTTTTCAACTTAAGACAAGTTTTTAATTTATCATGTTAAAGACTCTTATGATCACAGAAAAAGAACAGTATCCCAGTAGCACCTGTTATTAACCATGACACTCAAATCACATAAACATAATAAATCATATAAATGCCACAATATCCAAATATCCTGGTATGAGTAATTTAAAGTTACAGCATTTATATGAATGACATCATATACATATTTTGTCATCTGATACCCTTGACCCTTCCTCAGCCATCCATGTTGTACACGTTAGCCGTGCATTTGAAAGAACTATTACGCATTACATGTTAGTCTGTTCTTTGGAGCTCTGAAACAGCCACATCTTTTGCAAGGCTCAAACAGTTGCTCCCAGAGCAGTTCCTGACTGTCTCAACATGGGTGTGCATGTACTGCTACTTTTGCTTTGTGCAATCTCACCAGAGGTGTGTTGTTGTCTATGCGTGCACATGCATATTCAAAACAGCAAGAACAGCTTTTGAAGTATTTATGCTAGTCTTTGCAGCTTTTTTCAATGCTTTGAAAAAAGAACTGTTGTTTGGGCTAATATGCTTTGCAAATCATCTGATTCCAATGCTTTCCACAGCCCATCAAGTAACCATTTGGTGCAAAGACATTTACCTTAAGCGCTTTAACACGAATTTCATTTACTTCACTCTGGTACTGTTGGCGAATTTCATGCAGCTGTTTCAGGTACTCCTGCATAAAGTTATTGAATTTGAACAAAATGTTTCTTTAAAAACAATTCTTAATATGAAAGAAAATATGCATTAAAAACACAATCTTATACAAGTTACTTCAAACCTAAGTCCCACAAAGAATTAACTTCCCAGAAGTATAAGAATTGGACTACAATTGTATAGAGACATGTAAGGAAATGAATATCAATATTATGGAAGTATACTTGCTTTTAAAATTTTCTACTTTGAACACACTGTAATCTGGCTTGTTCTAACATTTTTAGAATCCCTGTAACATTTCAAATTATAAATAACTGTATAGTTTCTCACTTAACAATGGAACTGTATTGTGTTATGGATTAAGATAAGTTGAATATAAATTGTATTTAATGTTTTAAAAATGAGGGAATCATTTTTAATTTGATTACAGGAGTTATACAGCTGCCCCTCTAACAAAATAATAGGTGGCTCACAACAATCCATATAAACAAAGTTTAAAATAATTTTACCCTCCTCCCCCAAGAACCAAACTAAACAGGTTGTTTCCCAACAATCCTTGTAAAGAGAATTTTGAATTTAATGCGAGATGTACCTTTGTAATGCATGTTTAGTCTAATTCAACCTTCCATCTAAGACTAAAAAATACAGACACAATATGGGTATCAGTCATCTTTCTTGTTGACTAGATCTTGAGAATTTAAAAGCTTATATGCTATTCTGTTGCCTAACAAAAATTTTGCTTTCCTATAGATTTTATCATTTTTCTTATGATGAATGTAACTGTACATTAAAATGTAAACAGTTATCCAGATCTTCTGTTGTGGCTTCCCCAAATCATGCATAGTGTGCTCTTGGAGACAGCAAAAATTCTTATGTTATTGTGGAATCACTCCAAATAAGTGCTAAAAGCCAGTTTGAAGAGAACTCACTTTATTAAGGTTAAATGAAAAAATCTTATAAGGGAAAACATGCAATACTCTCTGGAACAGACATCAGGTATACCCACAATGTTTTGCCATGTCATGTCTATGAATGAGGGAAGGTTTGCAAAGGTTTCTATAATTAGCTCATTAATCACAGGTACAAAACAAGATGTCAGTTAGAAACCTGAGAAACTTATCAGCTCTGTAAATTCCTCATCATCTCTGCATCTGGGCATTTCCCCCTCATATATTCCAAGGCCATGCTATGCATCTACCATTTTTATATTAAAACCCCATGCATTAGTTTAACACAGCATTAGCTTGATACATACTGCTTCTCCCTGAGTTCTAAGGCTGTGGCATGCTACTTAGACAAAGAAGAGATTTTCAAAAGCTTCTCATATTGAAAAATCACAAACAGTCAAAATAATTTGTCCTGGGCATTGTCAAATTGAACAATAGAGAAATAAGGGTATTATAAACCCATTGAAGGAGCTGTTTAAACCATACAGTTGGTTAAAACTAAATAATATATTAATAATTTTGAATACTCCATCCTTAAACAGACACATTGAAAAAAAAATAGGAATAGATAATAGAATCATAGAATTAAAATTACCTCGGGGTACTTTGGTCTATTCTCTAGTTTATGCAGTATTTACTACAGCATCTATGACAGATGACCACCTAGCTTCTATTTTCCTTCATAAAATATAGATAGTCCTCAACTTATCACAGTTCCACAGCATTGAAAAAAAATGAGTTATGACCATTTTTCACATATCTGTTATAGCATTACCCCTATGGTCATGAGATCAAAATTCAGATGCTCTCAAAAGTCCGAGTTCTGGACCTAAACCATAATCAGGAAACCACTTGCTTTGGGTTCCAAATAGTTTAATAAGCCAGATGCTTGGCATACAGTGAGTTAGTCAACAAAAAAAGTCAGGAATAAAGGCTGGAGCCAAGCCTATGAAGACTGGAGCCACGCCTTTCCGCCGCCGGAGCAGCCAACCATCCATCAGGCTCAATTACCTATTGTCGGGCCACCAGCAGATTCAACCAGCTGCTCGTCAGCCAGCTTGAAGGGAACTACGATCAGCTGATCACTGGCCAGCATGTATGCAGTTGGGATCAGCTGTTCGTCAGCTCCACATTTCTCACTGCTTGCAGCCTTCCCACCAACCACCTCCTATGCAGTGGTCCCCCTCAGGTATGGCAAACCCCGGTACGGGGTTTGACAGACTCTTGGCAATTGACTCATATTTATGACAGCTGCAGAGTCCGGGAATCATGTGATCCCCTCTTGCAACCTTCTGACAAACAAAGTCAATGAGGATGCCAGATTCACGTAACAACTGTGTCACTAACTTAACAACTGCAGCAATTCACTTAACAACTGTGGCAACAAAGGTCGTAAAATAGGGCCAATTTCACTTCACAAATGTGTCGCCTAACAAAAGTTTTAAGCTCAGTTGTGGTCCTACGTCAAGGACTACTTGTAAAGACAACCTGTATATTTTTTATGACAAAATAGTAAGTAGGTAGAGATGTCTATTATTCCAATCAGAGATTCTACAGTCCATATCCAAATGCTCGAGCCAGACTCTCTTACCTGTTCTTTCATTTCATTTTTTTGAGGAAGAGCATTATTACAGAGTTTGAGCTGTTCTTCCTTCATTTCTTGATTCTGCAGCTGACAAAACTCTGCAGAAGATGGCCGTAGCCCCTATTGAAGTTCAAAATAATTAGCTATTGTTAAGAGCAGTGTCTAGAAAAAGCTCTTTCATTTTTATGTTCACTACACTGAACAGAAAAATCAAAATGCAAATAGTATTACAATTAAAGTAGCATTTCATGTTAGCATCAGTAAATTAGAATAGGACTTCCAAAGTTTATTTGCTCCCATCTGTTTTTTAAAATGTATTAATATAGAAATTACTCACCAGTTGCTTCTCTACTTTTAACTTGTTTTGCCGAGCATTAAATTGTCTCTGAAGATACTCGGAAGGCCTGAAAAACATAAAAGTCATGGAAAACTCTAAACAGAAAATAAATGGGGCATCATGTCAAAAATCAATAAATGTTTCTATATTCAAGAGAAAAAAAATACAACCCATGAGGTGGAGGTGGAGGTGGTTCTTGTCCTCTCTGCTTATAATATTCTTCCATTCTCTGACCAATACAGGGATCATCATCTTGGACCAAAGCTCTCTTCTGTAAGTTTGCCAGCTTTACGTAATAATGGTCATAATGTCCACACATTCTAATAACCTCTGGCTTCCCACATATTTTAAACGCAGGACCCAAGGGCTGAAAATATTAAATTTATAAAGACATCAAATCCAAAATATTGAATATTGATTAAATTTGAACTATTACCTCTTGTGACATTAATTTTATGAAAACAGGCTCATTCTGAGCCCAGTGAATGGAAATCAATTTTACATAAAATAGTGTGACCTGACTATCCTGATAAAAAGAAACTGAGCTCTTCAATAAAAATGTTGTTCCCTCTTAGCAAAAGTAACAACAAAACAAGCAAATTGCCTTTCTTTGCTAAGCTTTAAGAATAAATCCTTCAGCTAAATATTTGAGCACTGATCTTTATAACAATGATTGCAATCATTTGGCCAGGACTATACCGTCCTTAGATTAGGACCTCACACTTCTCCTATTTTGCTGCATTCATCTCCACTTCAATCTCCCCTCCCACATCTCTGTCATTTTGGCTACTCTGCACCCTCTCAGCCCTGCTATCCACTGCTGCCCCAGCTGATTTGCCATCTTCTTTCTTCTACTGCTTAATGAGGTATGCCAAGCCTCTCCCTTCGTTAGGCATTGTTGGCCTTACAAGGCCTTCCCAAGCAGTGGAGAAAAATACAGTGAAAGTTACTTTGGTGCAGCAGGTAGCACTTGGGATCAGCAAAGCAGGGTTGGGAAGCAGAGAAGTAGGGTACAGAGGCCAAAAGCAAAGAGATGGTGGGGAGAAAGAAAATGGAAGGAGCTGAAGCACACCCTGAGGTCATAAATGTGGTCAGACTGCCAAGCATCTAAATTGTGATGTTGTGACCACGGGGGCATAGCAGTGGTTGTAATTTTGAGGACCAGTCAAATACTATTCATTCAATACGGTTGTAATTTTAAACCATCACTGGCTGAATATAATAGAACTTGAATAGAATACTTTATTGGATAAATGTGATTAGACACATTAGGAATTTGTCTCCGGTGCCTAAGCTCTTACTCAGTGTACATGCAAAACAACAAAGTAATAATCATCATAATAATACCAATAAGAGAAGGTAGTGGAACAAATGAGAAGGATAAAAGTAATGCAGCCATACTATATGAGTAAATATACTTAGACATAAGACAGTATTGTGGGAATTAGGTATTCAGCAGTGATAGAGTGAGGAAAACCACTGTCTTTGTGTCTAGTTGTTTTCGTATGTAATGTCCTGAGGGGAAGAGTTGAAACAGTTTATGTCCAGGATTTTCAGAATGGTCATTAAGAGATGACTATCAGTAAAAGGTTAGCAATATATAACTCTTACCTTCGCAAAAGGTAACTTTTACCTTAATAATTGGATCCTGAATCCTTGAAGGAGAATAGCATTCATTTTTATACAATAATTTTCTAGGAAGCATTTCCATCTTGATTTTTGGAGAACGATAATCATGGAGTCTTCTTTTCTGACCTTTAGGAGTTTATGTAACAATAAGCTAAATAATGTTTGGTTAATTACTTCTACGTTTAATAAATATTAAGAAAGAGACTGACAGATGTGTAGGTTATCTCTACACTTTGCAATTGAAAAAGAGCATCATTTCCTTGAAAATCAGCAGCATATAAAGACTTGGTTACCACAAAATGCACAAGTCTCTTCTAAATAAATGTTTTTCCGTAAGATATGAAGTAAGAAAGTTAATCCTGAAATATATAGCATTTCTATTCACCAATTTATCAAATTCCAGTGATGTTAAAGGCTCAGTTTTAAGTACTAAGGAAGTCAGCGTGTCAGCACAATATTGTGTCAGCACAATAACCAGGGATTTGACCATGTACAAGATGGAAATTTCCAGGCTGCCAATACCCAACATAAAAGGTGGCTCAACTGGTTTTCTCTCTGCCACTCCATTGTCATCAACTGCTCTCTGGGAAGAATCCCTGAACAGAAACAGAAGGGATACAACCACCACAACAGATACTGAATTATTTTGCCACCACCCTAACATTATAATCAACTTTTCTTGTGGAATGAAAAGGGACAAAACTGTTCAGTGGGATTTTTTCCTTCTATCTCTCCAGGCTCACTATTATTACCAACTTCTTGCAGGAACAACTGTGGATGAATGCTTGCCTGTTTTTTTAAAATAATATTCATTTACCAAGAACGGGTCTGGATTTATTTTAGTACAATCCAATTTGAATTTTCTTGAATTTTCTTGAAGGAAGTCATCCCTGACTAAAGCAATCCCAAGGTACTCCAGTGTCCCTCATCACTCCTATAAATCAGAAGAACCTATTAATTTTACCTTGTACAATGGAACATATCTTGAAAATACAGCATTCAAGTTATAATCCACATTTTGCTCAATTTCTGCTGCCACATTTTCCTCAGTGAAAAAAATGCATACCATGGTGGTGCAGTATTAGAATGCAGCATTGCAGAGTAACTCTGCCCACTGCCAGGAGTTTGATCCTGACTGGCTCAAAGTTGACTCAGGTCAGTAAAATGAGGAGCCAGACTGTTGGGGGCAATAGGCTGACATTTGTAAACCACTCAGAGACTGCTGAAAAACACTATGGAGTGATATATAAGTCTAGGCATAAGTGTTATTTTACAATCTCTTCACTTCTTGAAAGTGGCCATCTCAGAATCAATCTCAGTGTAAAACAAATTTCATACATATGGTCAAGTGTAATCTTCTTATTTTTAATATAACCAATCGCTTGCCTGATGATGAAGCTGATGATTTTTTCCTGTGAAGAACAGTATGACTGAATTCTGCTTCAATGATCTACAAAGGAATGCAACAGAGTGCAATTATTTATTTCTATGCTACATCAAAGGTGTTTCAAGTAAATGTACCAAATGTTAATTTATTCTAATTCAATGCTGGGAGAAACAATCATATCTCCTTGCCATTTTTCTCCTGGGGAAAGCTGGCAATACCAACAATTTTTGTTTGCAACTGAATATAAGTGGAATTTATCTATGCATTTGGGGAAATTATAATGCCACCCATCCCACCCATAACCCTGGTCAGCTGGCAATCAACAAAAATAGTTATATAAAAAATAAACCTGTAATGGTAAAATCTAAAATGAAGTTAAAATAGTTAAATAAAACAATAGCCAAGGGCCCATAACAGACTCACAACACAATTAAATCTATTTTGGGCTCAACTAACATCTTGGACCAGTGCTTGGAACAAGGATTACTCTTCACAGTCTTTTAGAAAATCAGGATGCTTGCAGCCTGTTTTATAATGAAAAGAGCCACAAAAAAGAACAACCACCCTTCTTTCACAGAAGACTAGGTAAAGAAGAACACCAACTAACAGATAAAGGGGTTTTGAGTGGACCAATCAATTTTGTTTTTCTAAGCTTGAAGAGATACTCACGTCAGGTGATAAATAATTCTTTATCTGCTTCTCCAAAAAGGCTTTTTTTAAAATAGAGTTAATGGAAGGGCGATCTCTTGGAGATGTTCTAAACAACTGGGATATTAACAATCTCAGATCGGAAGAATACTTTATAGACACAGGAATGAAATGGCCTCTGCAGATCTTCATTATAAGTTGGGGCAAATTGTTGCCTTCAAACTATCACATGAAAATAAAGTCCATATATTAAATTGAAATGGATTTAAACAGAAATACACAAAAGTACTTACATAAAATAAAGGACAAATGAAGGCAGAATAGTCTTTGTCTTTTTTAATAGCACTGTCCAATTTATTGGGTCATTTCAGATCTACTATATCTCACATACCTTCTATTTCACTTATTTATGAACTACAATCCTGCTTATCAAAAAAAACCTATTGTAACAGCAGTCAAAGTGTGTTCTACTCTATACCCAAAAAGTCCACTATTAAAATATATCTAAAATGTTGAGCCCATGTCATTATTTCACAAATGATTGTCATTGGAAAAGATTTACCCATTCCTATTTATTTGTTTAGCATATGGTATATCATATATGGACTAACAATACATATTAACATTTCACTTGGATTAGTAAAACACAAAAAATATATATGTTAAAAAGATTTATGTTCAAATATCAATGTCCAGGCCATCTACCACTGAAGCGCAGCATCAATTAGATATATAAAAAAATCAGATACTGGACCAGTATATGCCCTCAGGTTACAGTCAGTCACAATGTGATCACAGTCACACGAACTGGGGGAGGATATTATGCCCCATTTATACAGTCCCAACAATTGCCATGTGAAGTATGAATCCTATTCAGGATTATCCATTGCTGCTATGATAGTTCAAAACATGGCACCTTTTTTGTGGGGTAATTTATACGTCTACCTATGTCTGGGCGCTCAGCTACCTATTTGGCTTTTCATAGGGAATCAATGTGACAGTTGTTGTTGGGCAAATGTTGTGCAAGTGCCAGTAGGGGTTTCCTGGATTTGAGTCTTCTAGCTGATAAATGAGAAAGACTGGAATGCAGTAAGTAGCTGCTAGGAAATAACTCCTTGGTAACAGTAATAAAATAGTAATTTATCCAAAGGCAAGACAATAAATATCTTCAATGCTGTCCCTTTTTAACTATCCAAGATGTTCCCCATTATCTCCAATTTATCTTTCCCTGTCAAAACCTTTCTATTTTTTTTCCAATGATGAGATTATATTTTCATCCTGCCTTTTTTATATATATCAGGTCAGCTTTCCAATTAATTATAGTTTTTTTTAATTGAAAAAGTTAAGGGGTAGGTGCTCAGAGTTTCTTTCTCTCATTTTTTATGGTGCTCATATGGCAGCCTTTGTTTATTGTTTCAATCGCCTCCCTAGGTTCATGCTGAACATTGATAGTATATCATTACCTTGTAAGTCTAAATAGTCAGGATTTCATTTGTGCCATCAAAACAGAATTTCAATAACATCTGAATTTCCAAAACCTCTTAATTTCCTGATTTTACTGGAAATTAAGGGCAGAATCATTTATATGACTTCAAAGAGAATCACGTAAATTCATTTTTGCTCTGCAGGCGAACTGTAAGAAAACATCAATCCCAGCAAGAAAATCTGATCAGATAACTATGTGTTGCTTCCCTCTCCATTATAATTCTTTAAATTTTCTTAATTAATTCTCTATCCTTAACTCATAAGAATTTGCCTACACTGAAAGACAGACTAGCACTTCCCAAATCAATCAATCAATCAAAAAAATAAGAATATGTCCAGCTTTTTAAACAATGTTTCAGAGTACCAGGGTAAAATGACAGCTAACATTAAAATAGTCGGAACTAGAAACATGGCACAGAATATGCACGGAATAGAACAGTTGGAATAATTTTTTTAAAGTCACGGATACTCAAATTTATGTTGTACTTTTCATTTTACCAATGGAAATCAAAAGACTATTCAAGCCATTTTTGTTCAGCCCAAAGCCTATCTAAGTCCATTATTTTATTTTCACAGAAGCCAACAAAGTGCTAAAAGAAATGCAGAGCAAGATCAAAATACCACGTTCCTAACATTTTCTGTCAAGATGCATATTCTTTCAATAAAACATGTTAGGCATGTAAGTCACCTAACAGTTATTTGGTTGGAAATATATAAACTAGGATAGACATTTTAATTCTGTATCTTTAAGAGAATGCTAAAACTGTAATTGGGTGTGNTATCTTTAAGAGAATGCTAAAACTGTAATTGGGTGTGGTTCTGCAAATGGCCATAAGATGGAGCCAGAAACCTGGGTTGTTCAGAGTGTGTGAGTCTCTCTGTTCCTTCTGTTGGAGTGTTGCCATTCCTCATAATGACTGTTACTGATCATTGAGGTAAGTCTGTTACTGAACTGTTTTTTGATACTGGATTTTGATATTTGGATTATCCCTGAACTGAAAACTGACTGCTTTACCTGTGAATGGCTTGGACTGCTTATCTTGGACTTTGCTTAAACTTTTAAGGGAAGTAAAAACCTACATTTACTGTACAGTGTATCTGTGTGCTGTGTGTGCGTTATTCTTCATTACTCTCACTACGTCTCCCTGTATGCGCTCATTCTTTGAACGGGGAATTACCTCAATACAACAAATGTAGTCAGTATATCTAATAGAAATTGTTGGCCTTATCAGTTGTGAATTTTTCTATTTTCTTCTGAAATCCTGGTAGTTTAAATATTTAAAGAAATTTTTTGGATGCAATATTTCTTCTCATCCGAAAAGGAAAATTCAAGATGATCTTAGTATATAAAACTGATATCTTTCTACACTGTTCAAATATTGAAGGCTGTATTTAAGTTATTATTCTAAAAGCTATCTCTAAATGATCTTGACAAATATTTGGTTATGACTGTATAAACATTTACTTACAGGATGCTTTAAAGTACACAACTCATATAACACACACCCAAGAGACCATATATCTCTATAAAATAAAGAAATTAGAGAAATGGAAAAAATATTTAGTAATCCAGCAAAAAACATCTATCCCAACTTCATGATTATACAAAAAGTTGATTCTTAGTATTCTATTTAGTACTTAGAATATACTATTAAATTATTTTTAACACATTGTTATAGATCATCCTTGCTTAGCAAACAGTTGCTTTGATTTTGAAGTTCTGACAATTGCATCCCATGATCATGTGATTATATTTTGGGTGCTTGTCAACTGGCTCACATTTATAGCTTTTTGCAGCATGCTAGTCATGTGATCACAACTTTTGGCAGTTTTTGCCAGTATCCAGTATTTACTTCCAATTTCTGGCCCATTGGGTATAATGGATTCATTTCATAACTGCCACAGAAAAGGTAGTGAAATCAGGTGCAGACAAATGATGACCTGCCTAATGACCACCATGACTTACAACCAAAATTTTGGGCTCAATAATGGACATGTCAAAGACTGCCTATTTTTGGTTATGAAAAAATGGTCACTTCTTCAAAGGTTATAATTAACCCAATTATGGCTGCAAACACAATATTATTAAAGCAGCTATTAAGGCCATATAGGGCATTTTAGAACTGCACACAATTAATGTGTGCTTCACAAGAAAGTGGACCCTTTAAGAGTCTTCTCTTTCTATAGAGAACTGTTCAAAACTCTGAAGGCAAAGACAGCTTGCAATACTATTGCTTATATTTATTGCTATTTTTCATTTCAAGAAGACCTTCAAGAACTGCAGGTCAATTGCCACTAGGAAAGCAGTATAATTATCTGTCAAAAAAGATTCTTGGTTTGTGAGGAGTTATACAATGAACTGCATGCTCCAAATTAAGGCTTATTAAAATAAAGTTGGAAGAAACAAATATTTACATAAAAACAGGTTTTTTAAATATAGAAGATTTTTTTAACAATTTCTGAAAGGAACAAGAGTCAGTATCAAATTTGCACATTTTAAAAAAACTTATTTTTTTCCAATTTCATCTTCCCTGTCTCTCTCCACAAAAATAGAGGTATATTCTGAAACTTACGTTTTATTATTGTATGGTTTATTTTCACAGATTTCAGGTGATAGGTAATATGGTGTTCCTACACAAGTACTAGCAAAGTCCATCGTGCTAAAGAAAATAGCAAACAAAAAGTATTGTTTTTCTTTGAAAACAATATGTTTACTGAAACTAGAGAAATTACAAAAAAATAATAACTCAGTCTATTATTTAGAATGCCCTATACAATATATGGTCCGTTCAAAGCTTGATTGAGATAGCAAGGCCTAAATAATTTACAAGTATTTTTTAAAAAATCAGATTCAAAACATGGTTTCAATTTCTGGTTTAGAACATTTTAAAGAGTTTCTCGATTTAAAATATACAGGAATGGGAAACCACTGTTTGAAAATGCATTGTTTCTACTTTTTTTCTCATGTGCAAAGGGAGCAGAAGAAACTCATAGACAAAATCCAAAGTTTTACTGCACTTCTTTTCAATAAGACTAAGACATTTTGCAAAGTTAAACCAATGTTATGCCTTGTTCACTGGAATTTTAAAGCATCTGTAGAATAAACTCATCCATTTTTTACCTAATACGAAGGGAATAACATTGACCATAAAAATATGCTTACTTGTTCAACATCCTTGCAATCCCAAAATCTCCCAGTTTTGCTGTTATTCCATTGCTGCTAAGAAAAATGTTCTGTAAACAAAATACACCATAATTAAAAGTGCATGCATGTTTTATGTCTCGGTGATGAAGCAAAAATTCTCCCAAAATTACCTGTGTTTTTATGTCTCTGTGCAGAATCTTCCTGTCATGTATATGCTTCAGGCCTAAGGCAATTTGCACGAACCAACCCAAGATCTAAATATAAAGATAAAATATCAACATTTCATACAACGCAGTTGTTAAAATTTCTTTAAGAATAGTCTTGGGGAGGCAAAAACAGTTCATTATTTTAAATATATACATACAGAAGTATGACAAAATAAGTCACAGAGTTGTTCAGTTCTTAAAGTTAGAACATATTCCATATGAGTAAGTGTATGTAGAGAGAGTTTTTATTGTTGAGAGCTTTTGAGATTGTTAAATTTGCATACATAAAAAGATTTTAAGCAACCTGTCACTCAGTGGTACTGTTTTGTTTTTCCAAGCTGGCCATTTTGAAGTTTGTTTCTAGAGACTAAAAATTGGTATATTAGTTTGCCTTAAATTTATTAATTCTTTTGTACAAAGTAAGATATTATAAATCACATTAGAGGAAACACATGTGAAGACACTTCTAATCTTGACATCTTCACATGTTCTTCCTGTAATGTGATCCGGCCGCATATCTGTGGGTTGGGAAGTGGCCATTATTGTTCCCTTACATAAAAAAGGAGACAGAGGCAATTGAAATAATTACAGACCAATAAGCCTAATTGGAATTGTTGCTAAAATGTATGCAAAGCATTTGTTGAGCAAAATTGAAA